>NKCI01000140.1:0-108073 GCA_003946985.1 Fusarium duplospermum | reverse complement strand
TCTCAACTTTCCCAATGTTGTCACTCGAGACGCAATAGCAGCCACAACCAACGCTACCCCATATTCTTGGCGGAGACATTCTGCAAAGAGGCTTGCAGTCTGGGGAATAACACGACTCACGATGGAGTCTTGTACGTAAAAGTCACTGGTCGAGAGCCCGGCGAGGGAGGTTAGGGGACCCCTTGAACATGTCCTTACTAGCCATCAGCATGGCCGGCTACTGTACAGCTCAGCTCAGCGCCGGGCAACTGGGCTGCATATCGCAGTCTCAGGGAGGGAGAGACTGTGTCGCAAGTCGGTCCCTGCGCATCACATCCTTTGACTTGACACACACATACGGATACTCCTCCTCGCAATGGCCCAATGGGCTCCCCGCGGCGATTTTTGCCCCCCGGCGATTGTTTCCTACATGGGCCCCCAACGGCACTCACAAGGTTGGGTTAGCCCTACCGCCTCCGGCTTCAACTCCCACTTGTCCGCTATTGAAGACCGAGGATATCGATGTGATGCGATGCGATGCGATGCAGCACCTCGGGACCAACAGCATCCCCATGGGGCAGCAGCATGGGGGACGTCATGATCGACTCATGTCCTAGGTGCACACCCAGCTGTTGATTAAGTCTACATTGCCCAGAGTTGACGATGTCTTCATGTGCCGGTTTATCCAGAGATTTGATGGCATCAGTAAAGGCCTCATCTCAGACCGCAAGTGGGGGGTTTTCTTGTCTGGAGATGAACCGTGACACAGAAGCATGTTATCCTCTCCCTCGCCTGAATGCACTCCCATGATCCTCAACGAAGCATGAAGGTCATGCTCGCATTTGGCTCTCACACACATACTCCAGCTCGGCTCTACGGAGCCATCACGATCATCATCTCGTTGTTTCAATGAGGGGAAGAATGTGGCATCGGGATACCATCCGAGAGCACCCTCGGCTTACACTGCACACCATGACCGGCATGTGTGCTTGCGTTCACGATGCCAGTCGGGCACTGACCGGGCTGCCATGAGTGTTTTCAACTTGTTCCGCTGCATCGAGCATTATGAAGCTCGCAGGGATTGATATAGTGTTGCCCCAGCCGTCCAAGCCTCCCCCAGGCTCACTCACCATGAAGAATCGGTCTAGACACTCGGGTGTTGCTCTCAGCCTGTGTGGATGTAATCAACCTCCAATGTGTCGATGAAACGGACAATGTATGGGTACCATTGCATCCCAAGGCTTGAAACTGGGAGAGGACAGCAGCTGCAGCAACACGTTTCTCCTCGGCTCCATGGCCTTGCAAGCAACGAAGGCTTTGTTCTGTCCCACCCGTGAACCCATGTTGAAGAGCAGCCTCGGGCGAAGTTGGGTGCAGCCATCGATCCTTGCATGAGAACATGTTTGAGCCTTTATTCATGGACTGTTGGTTGCTTTGGTGCCATTGCTGCTCTTTCAATCCCTATATTCGAGGGTTGATATTGGTTATTCTGCTTGAGACGTTGCCTGCCCTGGGCATCTCAAGGTTTGTCGGGAGGTTTGAGGTAGCTATCCTTGCTTCTTCTTGCTCCTTCACATTCTCTTCTTGAAGCAGCTCATCAAGATAGTCCCGACCTGTCAGCGGCCCAGGAGAACTTCCTTTGGCCTTGTTCCTAAAGTGATGTGGCTGTCTCGATCATGTGGCCCAATACCGGATCAAGCTCTCCCAGGGGTATTGAAGCCAACACTAGCTGAATTGTCCATTGAGCCATTTAGTGCAAGCCTTACCAGGCCAAGGCTGTCACCGCCTTCTCTCTAATGCTTGTGATGGTCAGCGTTCGTTCTAGACCGTTGTCGAGCCCTCGTCTGCTTACAGATGATGTATAGTGTGAGCCCCTGACACTGCTCCATCTTTACACGCTGGATGCTGCACGAGAAGCCGCATGAGGAACGAACATATGGTCCATCCAGCTTGAGGTCCTTGGCGTAAGGATTCAACTAATAGTCGGAAGGGTGTGTATTTGCTCTGGTGATCCCTTTCTCTTTTCTTAAGAATGGTATTGTAACGCCATAAAAAGATTATTATTAGCTGGCAACTAGTTTAGACTCGGGAAGAAATGCAAACTGGCCTCGTTGGGGCAGTCAAATAAATCACTGCCCTGAGCCGGAACGCTCAAGTGATTGTTAACGACCCCTAGGATTTATAGCTATGGTTTCGAAGACAATCTCTGAGGGGGAGGCCGTGAATGCTATGAAGGCTATCATGGAGGGTCCGGGCATTGGATTGGAAAGCCATTGCCGCTGCCCTCGATGGTTCCCAAGTGAGGGAAGAAATTACCCATTGTGCTATCCATCCCTAATCCAAACCAACCTGCGGCCAGATCCAGACAAAATTCACAAGCTGATGGTGAACATGGACGCTGATAAGAATTGGTCAACAATAGCCCCAGCATCATCCCAGACATGTGACCCTATGAGCATCCAGCATCTCACCAAGTCCTTGAGACGGAAGGTCGTGTCCTCAAGACATCCCTTCTCCAGCTTAACTACGATGTGGTTTGTATGTGATGTTACGCTTAATCATCTCGCCCGAGTTGTCAGTCACCAAAGAGACGATGATTCATCAATGTTATAAACAGAGCTCTGATATTGAGAATGCTACTCAATTCACTCAGGTATATCCGCTGTCTGAAGCAGCATCAACCCGTCCCTCCCCATACATATAAAACGCCTAATTACTCCCATCAAGAAGAAAAGCCACAGTTGAAAAGAAGTGAGTTTGCTTCGTCGGGACTGCTTGTGAACCCGAGCGAGCCCGTGTATCCCAAAAACGCCTAACCATCCCTCCCTTCTTTGTTACTAAAAGTTGTTGTTGTGTTTTTGTATTACTTGACTTCCTGTGACACTGGAAGTTGCACAGGATCGTTAATCTCCATGTCTAGGGCGTCCTTGTCCAACCATCCCGAGTAGTCGTCATCGTCGTCGGCCGCGGCCGAGGCGGCGGGTAGTGCCTCTATCGGACTGACCGAACTGCCGTCATCTTTGACGATGGAGGACTCTGGAGTAAGTGTTGAAGGTTGTTGAGAAGTTTCTGTGCTGTTTGCCATGGTCTGCTCACCGCTTGATGACGCCCAGGGTTGACGGTGAGAGTGGTCCTCTGCCGACGGTGTAGTCGGCTGAGAGTCGTCGGGAGCAGCGACCACAAGCATGTTCTGACCGATGTCCGGTTCTGGTGCATGGCTCTGCCTACGTCGACCACGTTGGTGCAACGTAGGAGGAAGTGCAGGTCGATGCTCGTTATGATGCTCATGGTGGTGCTCATGATGGTTCTCGTGGTGATGTTCGTGGTGATGTTCATGATGCGTGTCCAGAGACTCTGCAGAACCATGAGAAGGAACTGGCTTCCTCGCCGGAACATTAACAGGGGGTCCTATACGTGTCATGCCGTTGGTAGGTTTCGGAAGGGGTGTTCCAGGGGGAGGCAGTGGCTGGCCTCTCCCCATGGGCTGGCTGAGATCAAGATGGTTTGCTTGTTCTGCCTGTCTTCGTGCCTCCTTGTGCCGTTGGTAGGCGTTCCAACCCCATTGCTTGGCTTGCATGGCAGCGTTGGAGACAGCAGCTAGAGTTGTCTGCTTCTGGCCCTGGTCGTGAGGTCCATCCCCATGAGTCGACTCATCAGACTCTTGCAACTCTGGGTTTCCTCGCCTCATGAAGAAATTGCGTCCCAAAGAGCCTGTCTGGCTCTTGATCGACTCCTTGATCGATGCTGCTGAAGATCCTGTTCCCTTTTCGTCTGAAAGAGATGCTGACCCAGTCGATGAAGTCGTGTTACGACGTCCTGTCGCAACTGGCGTCTTTTGGCTATCCTCTGAAACTTCACCGAGCGTGTCCTTTGCCGATGACGAAGAACGGCTAGATCGTTGAGATGCTGCTGAAGATTTCGGAGGCGAATCTGTTGAAGGTGGCGGCTTTGGAGAAGCATCCTGAGAGCGCGATTGCAAAGCAGCCATATAGTTCGTCGCATGGTCAGGCGGCGAGGACGGCTTGAAAATGTCGGCATGCGCAGCATCTGTTCCCACAATAGGTTCCATAGACTTAGTGATCTTGGGCGCCAGAATAGGGCTAGCACTTGCTCCCTTGGAGTCGACGCTCGTTGAAGATGCAGATGCCGCTGTGTTATTGGTCGTCTTGGCCAGCTTCCGGCCAAATAGACCGGTAGGGGTTGGGGGAGATTCCATGACTGGTATGGTATGGCTCTTCTCCATAGGACGAGTCTCTTCTGTCATATCCGGTTCACCATCAAGGCGATTCACAGCTCCAACGTCTCCTGCCGTTGCCGCTATGCTCTCAGCATCATCAGATGAGACTGTGGCATCATCTCCCTCAAAGATGCCTCCTCGCCATTGCTTGTGCTCCGTCTTGAAGAAGGGCATGTCGTCCCAGAAAGGCAACACAACCGTCTCGGCGATGACTTCCTTGATTCGATTCTCAATCTGGCGGAGGATGACTGTATATGTGATTTGTCTAGTGCTCACAATGGGCTCAATGTCCATCTCCATCTTGGGCATGGACTGAAAAGTGAGCCAGACACGGTTACTAGGTGGAGGTTTTATCTTGAAGAGCATATGGCCTTCAGCTCTCTTGAGAACAACCGCAAGAACGAGGTTGACCTCTCGAGCCTTGAACCTAGTTCCAAGATCAATTTTGGCCGTGGCTGCCACCTCAATGCGAGCGTTACCCGAGTACTTGACGTCGGCCTCGACGACGCACTCTCCCTCTACGGTGAGGTCCTTGAGTTTCAGGTTGGTAAAGTATGGCGCTGCGTCGCCCGTGTGGATCCCCTGAATGGCAATGTTGGTGAGGAATGCGGGCCGTTTAACTCGGGAAATCTTCTTTGTGAGCTTCTCACGTATGAAGTTCTCGAGGTCGCGCGTCTTGTGAATGCCCAGGAAAACTCGTCCCAGCATCGCATTCACCCATCTCGAGTGAATGTTCTCTTCAGTCGAGTGGAGCTTCTGGACCAGGGAGATGATATTCTTGACGTCAAAGTGCAGAGGCTGGGGCACCTGGGTATCCGTGCCAAAAGTCTGCTCTTGATTCTTGAGCAAGGCAAAGTAAAAGTCCTCCTTGGCTGAGCAGTTCTCCGAAAAGAGGTAGAATGGTTTCGAAACCTGGCTATCGGGGCCCAGGTCTGCACCGCCTTGTCTTCGGGATAGGCGGATGGCGTTGCGCTTGATGAATAGTTCGCCCTCGGGGGTGTTATCGCCGCCCGAGTATATACTGATCTCGTGGTGTGCAAGTGAAATAACATGTCGAACCTCGACCTGCTCTTCATCGTCAAATAGCATCAGGTGGCCGTGTCTAGATATCATCATCGGTCAGCAATGGTGGATGCGGGGCCGGATAAGCTCGACACAAACCTCAAGACCACGTAAAAGACATTGCCAGCGTTCTTGGGCCGCTGACTCGACCCGTTCCCATTGTTATCCAGGGGTCCCGGGGTGGGTTTCCTTTCAAAGATGCTCCGATACATCGTCTGATAGACACTGGGACTTGGAGAGGCCACGGTAGTCGAACCGACCGGGGTCGAGCGCTCGATCGGCTTTGCGTTGATGCCCATGGGTGTGTACTCTCTGCAGACGGCAAAGAAGCCAGCAGCTACATCGAGATCGTTTGCGTGCGCTCGGGTCTCGTCCTTGTGCGCCTTCTTGGCAGCGTCGAGAGCTGTCGTATCGTCGCCCTTGTAGACGATGTCGGCGTAGCCGCTCGGTTCGTCGGGGTCGGCATCGCTGCGAATGGGGGACGAGTAGAAGCCGTATGCGAGGACTGACAGGACGACAAGAGGAACAAAAGTGACTCCGCCGAGCAGGTATGCCACGAGGAGAGACGTAAAGCCAGCCATGGCTCCGGATTCCGAAGGCCGGAGATGGACGGAGCGGCTGGATGGAGGGAGGAGGCTAGGCGCGGCGGTATAGAGGGGCACTACAGCCTCGACTCCTTCCTAGCTAGAGGGATCGGCAAGGAATCGGCATCGGAGGGATCATGAATGTCGCAGACGAGGGTGAAAAGAAGAAAAATAAAAAAAGAACAAGAGTGTCGGTGTTGTTCTCACAGGCCAGAATGACCGTTGGGGGAGGCGGCGGCTGATGGTGGACGGAAGGTTATACGCGGAATTACTTGATAGGCTGGCGAGAGTGTAAGTGACACACACACACATGGGACTTGGAAGCTTAGTAGCTACCCTTACCTGCCGAGTCCAAAGCTTCCAGCTGCCTACGTCATGTGATGAGCCCACTGGCTGACAGTCTCTCATGGTCTCCCGTCCCCCACCGTTCGAGACCCGCCTCTTTTTTGGTGGTTGCTTCAGTGGAGAACCAGATGCACGTTCATCTGTATCGTATCATAGAGCCTCAACCACGACTAAATTATCTGCAGGGACAAAGACTCGAGAGACGTATACTTTTCCCAGGTTAAGATTCCCGTAAAAAGATTTACCGAGAGAGTTTGTCCCATACGCACGCAGAAGGGAAAGCTTATCTGATAACTCACAATCAATCACACCACAACACACTCAAGAGAAACACCAGGCAACAATCTAAAACGAAATCTCATTCAGTCGTGAATAGGTAAGTAATACTCCCCCTAGCAACAACTTATTCATCCCATCCCATCCCATCCCATCCATCATCTATCTGCAAGCTTGTCCTGCTCTTCACGGCCCCTGAACCACCCGCGTCTATGCAAAGTCGGCTCAGGGGCCCTCTGTGTGATACCATTCGGCATCGAGAACATTGCGCAATCTGGTCCAAAGATAGAAATGTCGAACAACTGGCGCCTTCTAATCCGAAAACGCGCCAGCCTCGAAAACATTATACCGTTCGACTCGTACAGAAACAAGGCCCCGCGGTGCATGTCAGGTGTGCTCGTCAACCATAATTGACACAACCCCTGCATCGCATCGCAAAAATACAAACTCCTGCAAGTCCCCCCAGCTTCCCATGCGCTGATCCGACGAAGAGTGGTGGTTGTGGTAATAGTAGTAGCGTGTGGTGTGGTGTAGTAAAGCAAACTATCGATCGTGCTGTGTATGCTTCAATGGCATTTTATGGTTCTGTTTTTGGTGTTTTTCGTCTCCTCCGTTTCGTGTGCCGATTGGTAGGATTAAGTTTGTGTGCGTGAAGAAGTAGGAAAAAAGAAAAAACAAAGCAAGGGGAAGTCTGACAAGTCGTAGCCATAGGCATGGCTGGGGTAGGCTGATTATAGTCTTCAGAAACTACATGAGCTGGGATCCCGGGTTCATTTCGAGGATCCAACAGCGCTTTGATAACAGAGTCAAGAAAATCGTGAGTGTCGTCAACGTCCGTGAGGATTCGTAACAGTTGGTAGTGTGTAAAGTAAGGTAGTCTAGCAAGAGACGTGGTGGCACAATTTGTTGCCATGAATACAATAGTAAAGTGAAAAAAAAAATGCTTGAGTTGATTTGATTTGGTCGCCCTGGCTTACGCTCGAGAGCGCAGAGGCGCCATTGTCGTGTGGGACGCCATCATTCCCTGGTGAGAGTGCGTGTGGTTGTTACCATGTCGGCCTCGCTTGGAAAAGTGGTGGTGGTGAAGAGTTCCAACGTCATGCTTGCCTATAGTCGTGTTAGTATTCCGCAGACTTTATCTGGCAAGATTGTCGTGCTTACCATCGCAGCATGCTCGGACGTTCTCGAGGCGGTCAGCTTCTCTATCCTGCCGCTCAATAATCTCCCTCACATCCTCGGCGCTGTCGTGCGCCTCGCTAGCTTCATAAATGTTCACGTTCTGCGCACTAGCCCCTCGTCCACGCCGGCTCGAGAACGTCCCAGAGAGTTGGCTGCCTTTCCAGTAGCCGCTGAGTTTGCTCAGCGTTCCGTTAGGTCGCTGAGGCTGCGCCTTGGGTGTCAAGGTCGGGATGTTCATCGACACGCCCACGGCCGGTGACTCGTTGCGGGTCGTCCTGGAGTTGTAGGACGACAAGGAAGCCGGCACTCCTGGTCGGGTTCCGTTCACAGCACGTTGCCCAAACTGAGGGTTGAACTCGTCCACATCTTCGCGAGTAAAGTGCTCCGCCATATCCTCAGTATCAGCTTGAACATCGTCATTGGTTCGGAGAAGTAGGTAGGAGAGGGCGTTGAACCAGGTCTCATGTCGTTGGCCTGTCGTGCAAGTGAACTTGATAGTCCTTCCAGGCGATATAATAACCAAGCTCTTGCGGTGTAGTCCCGGAGGCATGGGGTTGTCGTCAGTAACGACACGAACCGCCTCGATAGGAACGCTCTTGGCCTTCAACTCTGACTTGCCAGCACTTGAGGGGTCCCGTTCGCTCCAGTAGAGTGTTCTGGTATAAGGGTGCACCCAGAAGTAGCGGCGATGTCGATTCTCCGACATGCCTCCGCGGCCAGTCTTGCGTGTGTACTTCCAGAGATATTCGCCTATCATGGTCTGGGTGATAGCCTGGATCATGCGGGGATCAGTATTGGGGCCGAAGCCGCTGGGGTCAATGCCAAGGTCACCAGGGCGCATGTTGAATCGAGAATCAAGCTCCGAGGCAAACGAAGACTGAGAAGACTTCCGCGATGCGTCGGTGAGCTTAGCAGGCGAATGTGTTCCAAGGTCGCCGTATCCACCACCATTGCGAACAACACGAGGTGTAAGGGTGGCGCGAGCAGACAGAGGTGAGGTAGGTCTCTGACCAGGCGTGCTTGGTCGCTGCTTGAGAGCAGACGCTGGCCAGAGAGGTGGGCCCATGTTGCTTTGGTTGCCTTGAGATGAACCAGATCGCGCGGCCTCGATGACTTGGCGGTGGTTCGCAGGCAGAGGAGGGGCATCGTGGAGGGATGCCCTGCCACTTCTAGAGCTACCGGGTCTTCGGATGGAGCTGGTGTCAAAGACATCATCACCCTCCAAGCCCCTTCGAATGGGGCTCTCGAAGCTGTCCCTTGATCGGCGGATTCTGACTGTACCTGTGGTGCCAGCGGTTCCAGGTGTTCCGGGACTGGCGAGTGACAGGCTCTTGTCAAGGCCAAAGACGGGCTGAGCTCGAGCCTTGAACATGGCATCGATCGCCTCGGCGGTCAGTGCGGTCTGCGCACCTTGGTCGCTGGTCGGGACCAGAGTCTTGCGTATAGGGCTACCGTTCAAGTTGGCAGGGATTTCCCTCAAGGGTCGCTGAGAATCAGGTGTCTCAGGCTCGGGAGTGTCAGCAGGAGATTGGCCATCTTCAGACGAATCTTGGTCCATCTCCCGGCCAAGGGGCGATCCAGTCTTGTTCTTAGGTGTCTCGGGCACATCTCTCTCCTTGAAGGGAGAGTTCATGTCTCGAGGAAGGATAAAGCCGTCTCTCTTGGGAGTTCGGGGTGAGACCGGAATAGTCTCAACAGACTCGATTGATGACAATCCAAACACTGGTACCTTGGGCGTCTCCAAGACCGGGCTGATAGGCTCCACTCCTTCGGCAGCAATTGAAGACATAACAAGTGTGGGAGGTGCTGGGACAGGCTCGAGAACAGGCTGAACGTTCTCTGAAGCAATTGCAGACAAACCAAGGGATGGAGCAGGCTCGGACACGGGCTCGACATGTTGTGTGGATAGACCAGAGTAGCCCAGCTTGACAGGTGTTGGCTGAGGCTCCTCCCTTGGCTCGCAGTTTTCGGCATAAATGGAAGAGAGGTTCAAGGAAGGCGGAGGAACCACCTTCTCGGGCTCCTTGATCGGTTCGATAGACTGAGCGGAAATCGACGACAGGGCCAGATCAGGAGCAGGAAGGGCAATAGGGTCGACATGCTCGCCCTGGATGTTGGAAATGCTGAGCTGGGGGACAACCAGTTCCGGAACGGGCTCGGCAATCGGCTCAACATGTTCACCTGAGATGGATGACAAGCTGAGTTCAGGTGCACGCTCCGCAATAGGCGAAACCTGTTGTCCAGAGATAGTCGACAGGCTAAGCTCGTGAAGAGGTTCAAAGACTGGCTCAACGTGTTCTCCCTTAATCGTCGAGATCGTGAGATCGGGGATGGCCAGCTCAGGCTCAGCGACTGGCTCAACATGTTGACCAGAAATAGTCGACAGGCGGAGTTCAGGGGCACGCTCGGCAACTGGCTCGACGTGTTCTCGGGAGATGGTGGACAAGCTGAGCTCGGGCATCGGCTGCACAACAGGTTCGACATCTTCGCCGCGAATAGTCGAGATGGAGAGTTGAGGAACAATCGGCTCAGGGACAGGCTCTGCGATGGGCTCGACAGACTCTCCCTTGATGGTTGAGATGGCGAGTTCCGGTGCCTTGATGGCGACAGGCTCAACATGCTCTCTCTGGATTGTAGAGAAGCTCAGTTCCGGAGCAGGAGGTGGAGGAGGGATAACCATCGCGGGAATAACAGGCTCCGGCTCCGCAATAGGCTCGACATGTTCGCCTCGGATTGCAGACATGCTAAGATCAGGAGATCGTTGAGCAATGGGCTCGATATGCTCGCCTTGGATGGCAGACATAGCGAGTTCGGGGGCCTTGCTAGCAACAGGCTCAACGTGCTCGCCCACAATCTCAGACATGGAGAGTGCAGGAGGAGGTGGAATGAACACGACTGGCTCAACAGGAGGCTCAGCAATTGGCTCAACTGACTCGGTTGAGATGACGGAGAGGCTCAGAGCGGGAGGCGGCACCTCAGGCTCGGCGATTGGCTCGACCGTCTCCGACATAACCGTTGTGATTGTGAGCTCTGGCAAGGGCACCTCTGGCTCTGCCACAGGCTCAAGCTGTTGGGACATGATCGTAGCCAAGGACAGGTCTGGCAGATGAACCCCAGGCTCCGCAATAGGCTCAACTTGCTCGGTGAGGATGCTCGTCATTGAGAGCTCGGGAGGGGGCGTTTCCGGCTCAGCAATAGGCTCGACATGCTCAGTCACGATTGCGGTAAGAGACAAGTCGGGAAGAGGCGCCTCGGGTTCAGCAATAGGATCAACCTGTTCGGTGATGATGGTTGTGAAGGAGAGCTCTGGAACAGGTGTTTCAGGCTCGGCAATTGGTTCGACTTGCTCAGTAATGATTGTTGTAAGGGACAAGTCAGGAAGAGGGGCTTCGGGCTCAGCCTTGGGCTCCAGGCTCTCCGCCAGGATGTTGGAGAGGCTCAGGTCAGGAGCAGGAACCTCGGGCTCAGCTCGGGGAGTGAGATCCTCAGCCTTGATAGAGGAGAAGCTGAGGGTAGGGAGGGGGCTTTCAGGTTCGGGAAGGGGCTCGATGCTCTGGTTCGAGAGGGGAGTGAAGGTCAGAGCTGGCGGTGTGGGAGGTACCTCGACCTCTTCTCGTGGTTCGATATCCTCAGAGGCGATTGAGGACATGCTCAAGGTCGGAGGTAGGATGGGTGGGAGCATAGTCGGGGGAGCAGGGAACAGTGCCAGCTTCTCCTCCATATCAGGATCGTGCTGTGCCCCGGCGTCGCTGTAGGACATGGAAATAGGGCGCGAACTCTCAAGATGATCCTCATGTGTCCAAGATATAACACTGCGGACCTCAGAGTGGTCAACCACGGAGCCCAAGGACGTAGGGCGGGGGACTACAACGACACTAATAGGAGAAGCGGGAATCGACTCTTCATCCTCCGTCATGACGCCGGTGGTGACCATTCGCGGGGTCTCGGCCCCCTCAAAGCTGGTCAAGATGCTGATGGGGTCAGTCATGCTGGCACTGTCAACCATAATGACCTTGGGCAACGGTGGCACTGCAGGTTGTGGTGATGGTCCTCGGCCAAAAGAGGCGGGTGTACCAGAGCGAGCGCGTCTGCGACTGGGTGTGCCTGGCTCAAGCGACTCGTCGTCACTACCGTCAAAGTCTTGAAGCTCAGCAAAGAGGCTCTGGCCAGTGGCTTGAGGTGTTCCACCACGGCTGCTAGCAAAGCTGGCCGGGCTGCTTTGGAATGGCGGCTCTTCGCTGGCCTGTCTCGAAATGCGGTGGAAGAGCGGCTCCTCGCTAGCCTGTCTGGAAGCACGGTGGTAGAGCGGCTCTTGACTCGCTTGTCTCGAGCCGCGACGGAAGATACCGCGGTTCATACGGAAACGAGTGCTCTTCTGGGATCCGATAGTGCTTGTAGGTGTCCGGAGATGGTAGGCGAAGTCGTCTTCATCAGCCGAAGTCGATGCGGTGCTGTGGAACGAATGTCTGCTGGCATGTCGAGCAAGGCCAGAGGGCAAGCTCGGAGGCTTCTTCATCTTACCAAAGCCTCGAGTTGTGCCCTCCGTCTCCGTCTCGCCGTCACTTCCTGACATCTGCTCATTGACGGTCTGGAAATCTTCCGTCTCAGTGGCCCGCTCATTGGCTGTCTCAAAGGCAGATTCGCTGGCCTCATTGGCGGTGTCGAAATGGTCGTCATTATCGGCAGACTCGATGCTGGGGAGGATAGTGTGGCTGCTGGTGCTCATAGGAGAAACAGAAGGGCGAGGAGAGGCATGAGAGAGAGAGCCGCGAGGGGAGACATCGTGCTGGTCTTCCCACTCACCATCGTCAGCGATAACCTCCTGCCGACTGGAGCGGAAAGATCCAAGCAGGCGCGGCGGCTTCTTAAACTCCTTGGGCTCGGGCTTTCGGGATCGTCGATGAGCCTTGTTCTCAGTCGCGTCGGTTCTAGCCTTTTCAAGATCGTCACGTAGGTCCTGGATGATACGTCGAAGCTCCAGCTTTTCGGTCTTCTCACGATGGAGCAAACTCCTCTGGCTCTGGATGGTGCGCTGGGCGTGGTGAAGTGATGACTTGACAGTCTCCGTCTCAAGAACAGCATGGCGGGGAGTCCCCTTGATAGGAGACTGAGGAGGCGAGTGATCAGGAGTGATGTGATCAGCAGCAGATTCGAAGTCATCGTCACTGGGGCGCAAGTTGGGCTCCGCTTCCATGACTCTGCTTCGTTGCGTAGAGAAGGCTCTGGCGAGCTCCTGATTCTGGCCGGTCAGGTCGTCAATCCGACGCTGCATGGCCGCGCGTTCACCCTCAGCCATAGCAATGTTGCGCTTGACAGCTCCAATTTCAGTGTCGTGTTGCTTAACAGCAGCAGCGTGTTGGTCGATTAGTCTGGCGTGGTGCAATTTGACCTCGTCAAGCTCTCGTTGTACTGTAACCTTGTCGGTCTTGATGACATTGAGAGCCTGAGCAAGCTTCTTCTCGCGGTCTGCTGACTCCTTCTGTTGAGCAGAGAGTTCCTGTAGCTTAGTCTCCAGATTCCAGTTCTCCTCCTTGTATCGGTTCTCACTCTCGTCAAGGGTCTTGACTCGTTGTTGAAAGGCCTCGCACTCGATTTCAAGTCTGGACTTGTCGGCCTTGAGGTCCTTGGTCTCCTCATCTCGCTCGGCGAGCAGTGCTTGCAAGTTGCGGACCTGGGCGATGAGGGAGGTGCTGATTTCTGCGGCAAACTCGATGTCGTGGACGCGATTGGAGGGTTGGTTTCGAATCTTTCGATTCGGAACACTGAGCTTGGTGGGGGACCCTGTCGCTTGACTCTCAAACTTGGATGGGCTGACTGACCGCTATAGAGAAGAAAAGTAATGTCAGTTAGCTGTGCCACGTAGCAGGGAAACCAGGGATGCGAAAGCGACATACTCTGCCGCCCCTGCTCTCGGGCGCAAAGGGGGAGCTCGGATTAGCTTCATTGCTGGGGACCCTCTGTTTAGGGAGAAAAGCCCGTGCAGACTCCCTGGCCAAGCTGTTGTACTCTTTCTCAATATCGACGAGCTTCTGTCGGAGCTCCGGGTTCAGTTCACCCTCGGCTTGCAACTTGTCGACCTCCTGGAGCTGTTCGGTGAGGGCTTTGCGCTGGGACACGAGCGCAGTGCCCAGCTTTCCGGCCTCCTCCAGACGTCGCTCGGTTTCGGCGAGATGGGCCTCGAGGGCGCGCTTTGCGGATCTTGGGGAGGCGGCGGGACCGGCGATGAAGAGGTCATGGTCAAATGTGGAATATCGATGGTGGGCGGGCGCGGGCGTGCTGGTGACGAAGGGATCGGATTGCGCTGCGCCAGGAGCGGGCAGGCTTGGCTTGTCCGAAGCCAGTGATGAGGCCATGATTGCTCTAGAGCAATTTGACCCTCGTCAGGGTAAGCAAAGCTTCCTCAGACTCGCCTTGAAACCATCAAGAGATCGGACGGACGACGTAGCAGGCCCGTCGCGGGGAGGATGGTTGTGGGAGGGTCAAACAGACGTGTTTGTGTTGTTGTTCAAAGCTGAGGTTAACGGGGTACCTTTTGCGAAGTACCTGCCCAACCCAACTGGACCACAGCGAGATTGATTAGAGCTGGCGTGTGCAGTGCCGCAAACGTGACCAGTGAGATTGCAGCAAAGAGAGTTGGCTGCAGGGAGAGTGAGGGAGCGTGAGATTGGAACTAAGAGAGCAGACCCGGCTGCAAGAAAAAAAGAAATACTTTCCCACAGAAAACGAGGCAGGGCTGAAAAAAAAAACGACGAAGAACGGTTCAATGTGTGCAGGCGCGAAAAAAGAGGTTAACAATTACGCAAGATGGACCAAAGAATGAGTGTGAAAGATTGAACGAAGAATCGTAGAGTTGTCGCGTCGCACTGGAGTCGAGAGAAAGAAATGCCGAGGCCGTGTGCGTCTAATGGCGGGCTGTTGACGCACCCTGTCGTCTGCGAGTAATAATTCCAGGTACCGCACAGGCAGGCAAGGCACAGTAGGCAAATGATTTATTACACTGCAGCACGCAGGCAGGCGGTCGTACCAAGGGCCAACAGTGGAGCGAGCGAGCGGCCCCCTGGTCCTCCAAGTGTCGCAGAACTAGCAGCGATATTTCAGTTCGCTGGCTGCTGGAATGTGCCTCCGAGACTTATGCGACAGTGACCTTGTTGATCATTCCCAATCCAATTGGAATTCGGCGCTTCGAGGGAACTCTAACGGCCGCAAGCGTTCGGTGGTCGATGGACGGAGGCTGGTGCTGGTGGGTGGACGCTGCAACCAAATGAGCGGCCACAGACGTGAACGGTCGACGAAAGGCGAGGGTCTCGTGGAAAGAAAGACGGAAGGAAGAGAAGAGAGCACAAGAGAGAGTTTGAGAAATTGTGCCTGAATCTCAGGTGGAGTCTCTTTTCCAGGAGAAGAAAGACGTCTCTCTGTCCAGAATCGACTGGGGTGGATCGTCCGATTTCAAGGGCGGGCGGTGACGTGCGGTGGTTGACGTGTGGAATTAGATCGCCCTTGAGGAAAAGATTGACCAAAGTAAAAGCAGCCAGAAACGAAAAAAGAAGGCGGTCCAGAAGAAACAAAGGATAATGAGGGACAGACAGTACGTAGGTGCACTAGGTAGGAGAGAGGCGATTCGCAGTCTTCCTCAAGACACAGAGCCGGAGAGAAGAAAGAAGGAGAAAGGAGTTGTTGGCAGGGCCGAGGTTGACGAAATGAGCCGCTGCACAATAAGACCCCTCATAAGACGGAACCGAACGTCAAGGAAAAGGACCCAAGAAGGAATCGACACGACAATCAAGGAATGGACGGCCCAGAGAAGGAACCTAGTGATGCGCGAAGTCGAACCGAGGGGGACGAGGATGCGAAGTGATTGGCAAAGGGCATCCAGAATTAGACGCGCTCCCTTTGTGCCTCCGGTCCGGCAGTGGCCTATCGCCCGTCGATATTGCTGTATTGGTTAGTATTAGGAGTGAGTGGTGGTGGTAGTAGCACCGAGTCTAAAGGAGCGTAGACAAGAAAAGAAAGGGTCGGGAGAGGATGGAAGAGGAATTAGAGAGAGGTTTAGGTATTAAGGTAAGGAGAGGGGGAAGATGAGGACGAGCTGAAAGTGAAGCTGAGCGACGTACGTTTCGTTACTCTCGCTCTTGGTTCCTTATTTTCCTCTCCTCGTTCAATGACGACGGGGTCAAGCAGCAGAAACAGCAGGGAACCAGGTCCAACCTGTGGGCTGTGCGTCGAGCTGCCTTGCACTGAAGCTGAAGAAGCTACCGACTCGTCACTACGAAAATGGTCGAGACCCTGTCCGTGGTGGATATGGCCCGGTCTGCACGGTACCTGATGATTTCCGCTTTTCCCTCCCTTTCCCCTGCGCTGGCTCTCTCTGTACCTGCGTCAAGCCGCGTGCCGAGATGCACGAGAGCACCAGTCGGGGCAGGCCGGGGCAGATGGTGACAGGGTCACTACCTATCCTGCTAGTGCCCCTGCTGACGGCAGGTCCTTTTTTCGTCTCTGGGCTGGCTGAGTAGCTGCTCAAACTGGGAATGAGGAGTCTTATTGACTGGGATGAGCGTGGAGTCGTGGTGGAACGTGGAGAGTGGGACGTCGGGGTGGGATAGACATGGACTTTCAACGCCGACCGACACTTTGATGTAGCCAGGTACGCGGATGAAGGACACTTGATTCACTTTTTGACTCTCCTGTGCATTTATTGACATGCCCTCATGTCTTACATAGTACATCCGTCCGGCCTTGTCCCAGACGCCGATGTGTTATTCCATTCTTGTCATGCCGCAAGGACCACGATAGGATCCGTGAAGCGGCTTCGAGAAGGGGGTCATCCGGAGATGCGCTAATTGGGCCATTGACTTGACTTGACTGCCTACGTGGGTAAGGGAATTGTCAAGGCAAGCCGCTGCCCTCATCCCAGGTTGTTCCAGGCCGTGTGATTTGTCTCGTCCCCTGGCCGAGAGCCGGGGGCCAGACGAGGTATGGATGAAGGATCAATTTTGTGATTCCCACTGGCTGCATATCGAAATGCTAAATTCAACCAATGCAGCATGACGGTGAGCCTTGTCAACATGGACACATCACATCACTTGACCGGGCACTGCTACGTAGTACACTGTTCATAATCTTGTTCCTGCGTCTCCCTCTGCTTCCGGTCATGACTATCGGCCTCCACCGGCGTAACGCCGGTCGTGATAGGTTCAGGTGCCCCTGCAGTCCAAGTCCAGGCCTCGCCGGGGTTGCCGCTGCGCTCGCGGGGCTGCTGAAGTCGTGAGGGAAGCTATCTCTCTTCTTTTTCCTTCTTAGCCGCCGTTTGATGACGGCGCAGCGCCATAGCCTCTGGCACATGCCATAGGCTGGCTGAGCTTCCAGCCCTTCTGGTGAGCCGCGCGAAGCTTGAGTATGACCGCCACCAGCTCCACAAGGAAGCAGATGACCGACTTCTTTCTCACGGACGCATTGAAGAAGGTTTTGGGCGTCGAGTTTGGCTTTCCTTTTTGCTTGTTCGCATCAATTGGGCGTTGCTGAATCAAATCAATGCAATTACGGAAGCCTAACATGGGATGGCTGGGTTCATGCAAACAAACGAATGGCGCATTGTGCAAAAAAGTATAAAAACATAAACAAACAACATAACAACACGGCACAGCATTACATTGGATAGCAATGTTGACTTTCGGTTAGTTGGTGACGCCAGTAACGCGGGTGCAGCACTAAATATGTATGGCCGGACGTGTCATCCATTGTTTTTTTCTAGCGTCACATTCCGTCATGACCAAGGAAACACAGCCCGCCGTCCGTTCAATGGCCTAGGCTCCGCATTAACATCCTCATTCATCTCATTTCTCTCATCCAAGGTTGTGCCTGAACAAGGGTAGATGCTCCGGCCAATTACGTTTAGCAACCCAGCCTAGTCCCTTGAAAGTGCCCGTGTAGGGGTAGATTGGTGGGGTGGACTGCCATCCGAGCTGTTGCGTGTGTGTGCTTGTGTGTTTTTTTCCCATGTTTTTTCCTTCGTCAGAGATGATCAGATCTGTGGTCCCCAATCGATCGAGACCATGTCCAAAATAAGTAGCAGAATCGGGTTTGCCTAGGTAGTTTTTGTTTGGAGTCCTGGAGCAAGGTATTGTTCTTCGCCCTGGCCAATTGCTCTGGGGACCAACCTTGGGGCCAGTCTCCCGCAAACACGTCACACGTGAGTTCCCATCCCAATATCGCTTCCATGCACTTGTGCGAGATCCGATCGGACGTATCTGCACCTGAAAGGAGATGCTGGGGTTTGTACATGGCTCGGTCATCATCAGCTTACTCCAAAGGGGGGCGCCAACTTCACTTCTGGTTCGATCCTACTCTTAGTACATAAGCTTTAGTTTATCTTAGGCTACCCTTAGATATGTGGCTCTGCTGAGTGTAAGAGTTGGTGTTAGGTAGGTCAGTGACGGGGGAGATGACGGCTTTAACCCGTGAAACTGAAGTCGTCTTTCGTGGTGGTCGATGCTCTGGAGATGGCTTGAAAGAAAGCGTGCCTGCAAAGGTTTAGCTCTTTATACAATATAAAAACAAGAGTAGTCATAGGGTTAGAGAGTGGTTAGAGGTGCTTTTCTATTCTACCCTCTCGTTTCTTTCTCTGGGCGTCAACATGTCTCGTCCGTCATCTCAGTTGTCCCCATCATCCCAATCGCTCCCGTCATCCTCACAGTCCCGATCAAACCAGTGGTCAAGTTGGTGGTTGAGTGAGATGCGGTTTTGAAGACTCCGCAATGTGAAGATTGATACCTTTGTGATCCAAGGGGCAGCTTTCTTCGCCCCTAAATATCTTCCGCGTCCTTCGAGGTAATGGGTTTTGGCTGAGCTTCCGCTTATCGCATTAGGGGAAATGCGTGCGCCTATAGGTTCCTAAAACGATGTAAACATCGGGATCATAGCCTTTGCTTCTTAAGGCTTTTCAAGGTGAGGGGAGATACATCAGATCCAGCCTCCAGCGGCGTAGGAGTCAGGCGGTCTCGAGCGGGACTCTCCATATCCGTTGCTAATGGGACAATGATAGTGAGACAGCGGCCAGCCTTTGGAGTATCTACGACCGTGGTTCAAGTTATCACCTACGTCTAAAGATGGGGGGGGCAGCGTAATATAGAACAATCTGCATGCGAATTCGTAGCCTTTGGAAAGGCGCAACTATCATCAATTGCAAGAGTACCAGGAGTAGCAAGGGTAACCTCCGTAACGTCACCTCGGCAAATACGTTCCATAAGGATGGCTTCTCGTTCAGCAAAGTCGGTGATATAGTCGTCAACTTGAACGCCATGTCTTTCTCATGTCTAGTCTATTTCCTGGCCAGCATGCCAGTCGGCAGTCTCCTCGACACCTTAATGTTTCTCGTCTGAAGAATCATCACCGTCCGAGATTCATTGCTCTTGATCGAGCTGGAAGAACTCGACATCCTCGTCATCGCCGTCATCCTTATAATGCAGCCAGTCCGTCCCGTCATCCATGGTATCAAGTTTAGCGCCAGCAATTGCTCCAACTCGTAGAAGATCCCACTGCATCTCCAGCATATCCCAATCTGGGAGATCAGCCGGGTTATCACAGCGTATAGTGATGACATGCCCCGTCTCGAAATCCCCCTGCCCTCTCCGATCCCGAAACCTGTCACCCCACGTCTTTGTATTCTCGGCGTTTAGGCCAGCGTGCTGAAGGGGGTTGTCATAAAAACAGGAATTGAAGGTCCTGAATGCCGAGGGACTCAACCAGTGAAGCTGAAGTCGCCTTTCGTTGGGGTCGGCACTTCGAAGAGGTTTAAAGGCAAGGCGTGCCTGACTAAATGGGAACCCGTATCCCATTAGCGAGATCTGGTTCTGCGGAGACTCCACAAGGTCGGGATTGCTGACTGTGGTTATCCATAAGGCAGCTTTTTCCCCCCAAAACACCTGCAGGATCGATTGGAGACGCTGCCGGCCGTTGGCCATACGCGGGAAAATGCGCAAGGTATCCACAAAGCGTCCTGAGTTTCCCGCGAGGATGCAAGGCGTTGTATTCTCTTCAGACCAGGAATTGTCGATAAAGCGATCTCCCAGAACATCTACCATTGTTATTCAGTCAGTGTCTGCCTATGTACGGTGAAGGAAGTGAAAAGGTTCAACGTACAGTTCTCCATTACCCCGAAGCCATCGCGGTTCAATCTTTCCATGACCCCGTCAAAAAAGACGCCGGGCGCCTTCTTACAGGTCTGAAGCAAGTCTTGGAGTACCTTCAGGGGCGCAACCATCAAGATTCCAGTCGCGGTAGGGGTGAAGTAGCGAACGGGTATCCTGGACCGTCTGAGTTGATCCCATTCTGCAATCAGGGCTTCTCTCTCGGCGAAGTCGGGGATGTAGTCGTCGGGTTCGGTTTCGATGCGATCTGTCGAGTCTTCAACATCGTTGGGCTTTATCCGCAGAGGGAGAACCGTAGTTAGGTTGTATAAGACCATGACTGTAAAAGTATCAGCTTATTATCCTCTAAAAATAGCAATAAGAATATGATAAGATAGGGCAGAGCTTGAGGGTGGCCTTATGGCCATTGGATTGCAAAGACTCTTTCGGTCCAATGTCTCGCCAACTCGAGGCGACGCCTCTTGAAGAAATGACCACGATAGGTCAACACTTCGTGGGGCATTACATCATGTATTTACTGACTCTTTGCCTGGCTTGTGTGATTGAGTGAGAAAGCATACCTGTTGATTGGGGCAGCAAGTTATCTTGTCTGTGTTATTGCCAATGCTGTTTTTACTGTTGTTGCTGTTGTTCCGTTGCTGTACTCCGTGGAGAGCAGTCGCCTTTATAGTTGTTTATGAATTAAGCTTTGTTGAGGTAGAGTATGGACGTGGATGCATCTGAAAAGCATATTTGATGTTGGCACTTGTATCACAAACTTCGGGAATGAAGACTTTGTGTGCTGATGATGGATAACTGTATTTGTCTTGCAATGTTACAATGAGCTTCAGTCTACAGCATTGTCTTCACTTGACAGACATCAAGCTTTCGTTGATGCTAACTCTTCATGGGAAGCGGTTGAGCTCCGGTAGTGCTTGAGTGTTCTACATGATCCAGATCGTCCGAATTGTCGGGCCTGTCATCGGTTTTTCCTTGTGCAAGATCCAATCAGACGGCTCTGCAGCTCATGGCTTGATAAAAATGGGGCTCATCGGGCAAGCCCCATTTTGACTGGCCTATTTTTAGACACGGTCTTGATCAATTTGGTGACTACTACCTTATGGATCTGATCTTCTCTCGTGAAGGAAAATCATGGAGGAAACCTGTATTCTCGAGTATTGTAGCATCTCAGGTGGTGACTCTCAGCCAGTCAGTCTCTATTTTTTTTTTTTTAGAGTTCTATGGTGACGCATACGATTGGGTTTCGGTGCCATTATCTTGTTCATGTTGACTTGGTCCTTACATTTTTCGAGATCCATCATCATGATCGAGAGCAAATCCCAATGTTACACCAATAGTTATAATACATTATGAAATGACGACAGGAGCATCACACAAGTAGACAAATGTAGCACAAATACTCAAAGAAGCAATGATCTCGCAAATTAATATCGAAGCGAGGACAAAAATGAGAACTTGACAATTCAACAAGCCGTTACAGGGTAGCAAAGTCTAAACGCGTCCCCACAGCCCACCGCGCGTCGCCTCCCGCGAAATCACCACCAAGTCACATGACAGTTTCTAGATTCCTCCGTCTGAAAGTTGATTTCCAATTGCTGATCGCATTCATAACCCAGCCGTCAACAAAACCCAAAACAAACCACAACAATGGCCGATTCAAACACAGAAACCGCGGCGCCAGTCGCCATGTTCAAGAAGCGAGGCGCAAAGGGCAAGGCGAACCTGCGAAAACGACCCGCAACGCCACCTCCCGCAGACAGCGACGACAGCGACTATTCATCCTCAGAAGACGAGTCGGGCCAGCGCGTCAAGCGGCGCAAGAAGACCGTCACCGTCACAGCTTCCTCCAAGGACACTGCGACCAGGGAAAAGGAGTTGACGGCGACGGTATATGCTGCAGATCGGAGTGTGCCAATCACGAGTACCAACGACGCCACGAAACACAGCAACTGGTACGACGAAGACTCCAAGGATGCGCTCTCAGCCAAGAACCTCCTGGGCTCGACAAGATCAACAACAACGAAGGATTCGCAACCCGATGGAACATACAAGGGACTTTCGAATCAAACATCATTCATCCAAAAGAACCCCGATGCACCCACCCGATCAAAAGGTCCGATGAAGGCGCCAACCAACATCCGAACGGTTACGGTCATGGACTTCAAACCAGACATTTGCAAGGATTTTCAGAAAACCGGATGGGTTAGTTTTCTTTCTTTCTTTCTTTCATTATTTTGCCGTGACGAGTACGTAGCATGTCAGGTGCAGTACTGGCGGTGTTCTTTTCAGACCACCCGCATGTCAACTGAATTGAAGCTAACCAACCTCATTTTAGTGCGGCTATGGAGATTCTTGTATCTACCTTCATGATCGAACGGAAATCAAGCAAGGATGGCAGCTGGATCGAGAGTGGGAGACCGTCACCAAGGGGAAGAAGAACCTGGGCGGCACCGTGATTGCGAGCGCCAACCGCGACAAGAAGGAGGAAGTCGAAGAAGACGAATCAGAGATCGCAATGCTCGAGAAAATCCCCTTCGCGTGTATAATATGCAAGGAATCATATAGGGAGCCCATTGTGACGAGGTGCGGCCATTACTTCTGTGAGCCATGCGCTCTCAAGAGGTATAGGAAAGACCCGACATGCGCAGCGTGTGGCGCCAGTACAAATGGAGTTTTCAACTCAGCAAAGAAGTTGAAAAAGCTACTGGAAAAGAAAAGGGAGCGCGAAGAGAAGAAGAAGCGGGAGGCAGAGGAGGCTGGGGAGGAAGAGAGATGAAGTAGAAACAAGGGGCTCGTGAGGATGATGAGATGGGGTCATAAAAATAATCCAAGTGTTGGTGTTCCCCAGCAAGAGATCATGCAGAGGAAAGTCGAGGCGATCAATGCTTGGGTTGCCTACGCCTTCGTGTATGAGCCAGTCCAGCGCAACCGGCCCAAACGAAAGCAGTCGTTAACTGGCAGCTCAGGGAAGTCAGACTCAGTTCTTCCTGGTGCTTCATCGCCTCGTCAACCACCCACAAAGCACGCTCTGTCGGCTTCATCCGATACCCCGACAGGCTTCGCTCACAATCGTAGCCCCTTCCTCTCCTCCCGATGCCCCCCCGAATCTGTGCGCCGCCAAAAGGGATATGCCCCTTGCCAAATCCTGGCCTCCCTCGCAGCTCCAACAGCAGTCAACGTCCTCTTGATCCTATCGCTACTGATGTCGCTCAAACAAACCACTACCTAGCAACTCGCGACGCTTGGCAAGACGGCCCCATCCCCGATACACTGTCCCCAGCCGGAATGTCAGTCCGAGGGAGTGGTCTTGGAAGACACGATGAAGTTCAAGGCCCACGTTGCCCGCCTTGATGGCACTACATTTCGGATAATCAAGGTTGTCACTTGTAAAAGTCAGGATCCGGGTTGCTGTGCACAGGCCCCTCCCAAAGTGAAAGCTCTGCTCATTTCATCGAGAGAATGCCGGCCGCCTCCGCAACGTCTGAGGATCGTCATCGTGTCTCAATAATTGCTATAGGGTGGCGGATGCGGACCCTCTTAACAATGACCATGAGGAAAAGAGCCTTGCAGTATTGGAATCTCTGAGGCAAACAATTACCCAGAGACATCTTTCCATATCAAAAGTGTGCCCAGTTTTGGGTCAGGAGTCGGAGCCTCTTCAGTTGCCTGGCCTTTGGAAGAGTCAAGTCACGTGCATCAGTCCCTTGTTTTCAACATCATCTGGGCGCTAACATGATACGCGTCTCCATCCTTGATGAAGTCATTTGAGACGCCAGCACCACACAATCCCCTCTCGCTTTCATTCCAAGAATGGACCGTGGCCTTATCGAGTCGTGGATTACCGAGACTCTCCCATCTATCCCGCCAGCCTCTCCCGCCGACTCATCAAAGAAACGGAAGCGGCCGGATGAGATACCCAGGATGGTGTCTCCCCCATCCAGCAACGAACTGTATTCTACGGCTAGTCCGAATGTTGCACCACAACCACCTTCACCAAGTAAAAAACGGCGTCTCGAAGCCTCAATCGCCCTCCGACAGCCCAACTTTTCATTCACTCAGCTGTCAGAACACTCCCTAGTCGATGATGGCCCACCCATGGCCGCCGCGAGTTCCGTCACGGGTTCTACACAAACGGGACCCGTCCCCGGAAGTAAGAAGTCTAGTCGAACTCGCAGCCCTGTTAAGGACATGACCGATCTTCGCCTTGCCGAAAAGCCCATGGAGACAATCATCCTAGAGTCGCTCAGCCAGTTGACTGGAGATGTCATTGACTTATTTCACAACGCAAAGGATGCGTCAGAGTCTCGTGGTATAGCACCACACTCCGCCAGAGAGGCGATTCTTGCCGACCGCACTCCTCTGGAGCCAACCCTAACAAATGACACCTTCTATGATATGGCGATGTGGGCCAAGGAGCATCATGCAGAAGAATGGGACGCCACGACCGAGCTGAAGACATTGAAGAAAATCTCCCAACGGTCACGAGAGGCTGCCCTGCTCAATCTCACAGAGCCAGCTTGGAACGCTCGTGTTCATGAGCCCTTGCTTGATATCGCGCTCGAGCCATTTGGGAATAAGCTATCCCACTGGGACGTTACCCGGGCTTCTATCAACAAACCGTATCTTGGCAAGCATCAGTCAGGGGGGAACTGCAGGCTAAGCTTGTCGACTTCTGTATCACACTCAGCGCCCCGACACTGCAACGAGATGTCTGGAGCCGGCTGGCGAGGGCTAGTGATAGCCACTCAATTAACCACTCATCAACCAACCCTCTTCGATCACAACCTATCGCCATCAGCATCGAGACCAAAGTTGTGGATGGCTCAGTCGAGGAGGCTAAAGCTCAGCTCTCGATTTGGGTATCATCACATCTCAAACGATTGCGCACATTGTCAAGCACGTCACAGACGCGTATGGAGCTGAATACTACTCTCCCGGTTATTCAGGTCAACGGAAGTGTGTGGACGCTGCTCTTCCTCATCGATGGAGAGGAGGTGGTACAGCTCGTGGAGACGGTTACGATTGGGGATACGAGAAGTGTGGTTGGTTGTTACCAGGTTGTGGCATTTTTGCGGCATCTAGGGCAATGGGCTTTGACTATCTTTCAGCCATGGCTATATGAAAATGTCTTGAAGACGTAGTAATAATTAATACATGTTTCTTAATATTCCAAGAACTATCTTATAAAAGTCAGTTAACTCGTCCCTAAGATAGCAAAGTATTTATAAATAGCAAGTTAGTAAATTGATATATTTCTCTCAGCCAAGAACCGCCCTCATGTCACACTGAAAACCTGGAGCTGCTGGTTCCTTGGAGTATAATACTTAAGTAATGCCTTGACGCAAGTAGGCTGCCAATCCGCCCATCAGCTTTTCATCACAGAGCCGAGGCAGTAATTGCGAGCCCTGCGGGCACAACGATTTGTCACACCCAGAGGCAAGCACATGCATATATACATGGCTGTCATCCCAATCAGCGGGCTCCCAGTCTCTCCCCAGAGGCAGCTTTCGTCGTTTGCATGCGTGCGGTGAAGTATGCGGCGAGGCATCGTCTATCGATGGAGCTTTGGCGTCGTGTAGACTTGGGTATCCAATGTCTCTGTGCCAACCTCGCTCTCTTGGACGGACTGGTGCCTGCCAGGCGCTGCTATGGATCCGGCTGGCTCGCTTGAGTTGCCTGCTGCCAACCTGCACTCAAACTAGAGAACGTGTGCAAGGTTCTCAGCACGCCTTCCCAGCTCGTGACTGACCGCGCTGCTTTCTTGGAACCGTTTTTCAATAAAACAACAGTGGAACCCAATCTCATGTGAGTTAAAAGGGAATAAGACGAAGGCGCCTTGCCTCTATTCTGATGCAGTGTCGATTAAACGCCCTAGCCAATGCATTTGCATCATGTCCTATCTTTGCCCAACTTGCTGCCAAGTATTGCGTCTAGAAACCATCATCATCATCATCATAGCAATTATCCATGTATCTCTGGTATACAATTCCGAGCTGTATCCTATCGGAATTGAACACATATTCTCTGTGTTCTGGCGAAACCTCGTAAACCGACTCTAGGTCCACCAGCACGACTCGATCTTGTACGAGAATCATATTGTCAAGTTTGACGTCGTCATAGGCTAGCCCGAATGCGTTGAGCTCCTGGAACGCGGCCTCGACAAGCTCCTTAAACTCGTCAGCCTGAAGAGGCGGTAACTTTTGTTCCCACGGCATGATGCCAATGACCTCGGATAGAACGAGAGCACGGGCTCCCTCGCATTTCGCCTCGCCGTAGAATCTAGGTATCACTCGGCCTTGGAGACTCTGGAGCCTTTCGTATATGAGCTTCTCGTTCTCGAACTCCTCGAGCCAGCCCTCCTTAGCTTTCTTAAGCACTACGCGATCGGGAAGGAAGAAGCCGGGAAATAGGGTCGCAATGGGTGCCTGCAGGAGGATAGGAAGCCGCAGGAGCAGGGTCAAGAGCGTGCGTTCGAAGGGGCTGCGGAGAATTGATAGACGTAGGACATTTGGGTGATTGCGATCATTGGGCTCGCCGATCGCCGACACAATGCTGTGACCGAAGCGAAACTACACAAGGATAAGACAGCTCTAGTCAGCTCAGAGAAATTAGAAAAAAAAAAAAAAAAAAAAAAAAATAAAATAAAAATGTGAGAGGTGATGCGAACCTTGATGCGATGTGGAGCGTTAGGCGATTTATTAAAGTCATCCATGAGGGGCGAACGTCAACGAGCGAACCATCATGCATGGAACAATTTTGACCTCACATGCAATGGCTTCGAGATGCAATCCAGGGGCAAGGACATTGGTTATGTAATCTATCGACAGCCGGGTAATAATTTAACCCCCATATCTCCTTCCTTAGCTTCAACCCCGCATCGATCTTCCTAGGCCACGATGGCGACCACCTTGGCTTCACTTATCGGACAGCACCCTATGAACCCGATTAAAGATACCTATAAGCAATTAGATAGCAGCAAGCCGTGGGCTAAATTGTACCCCCTAATTTCCAGACTTAAGGTTCATACTTCTGTCCAAGGGCCAGACTCGGTTATAGCTAACTTTGATGCATTCCTAGGCGAGTACGATGATAAGAGCCTCCGGTTGAACGAGCCTGGATATCTACTATACTACCGGAAATAGCGTCTAGACTCAGAAGTAGATGGGATTTAGTGGTTCTATATAAAAATATTAAATATTATCCTAAGCGCATTCGCAAACTATCCTAATATCCTCTAGGCTTCTCACGAGAAGGCTCTTTCTAATACTTATATAGATCAGACGGTTGATATATCCTACTTAATATCCCACGGCAAGGAACGAATGCCTCTCGTAATCGGCGAATTCAAGAGAGGTCTTTTACGTCGGGACTAATGGCAAAGCAGAAAGATCAAGGCTGCTTAATAAAGTATCCTTTCTTGGGAGTTAAGAGGGTATATAGTTCCTTCCCATAGGCCTTTAGCTAAATCGCATATACCAAACTAACGCTCTTAGCTATGCTTATAAATATAATTGCCCCTAAATCTTTTGTTTTAATAACTATTTATTCCTTATGCTCTAGTTTAGAGCTAGAGATAAGTATAATATTAAAGATGTTAAATGCGAAGTTAATTACTGGATATTTCCTCGCTAAAACTTATATAGCAGCTCTCTCTGATATGCCCTCTATCGACTGTTGGTGTAAGGTTTCTAGAGATGCTAAGGTTTACGGGCGATAGACGTATCGCTTTATGCGGTCTATCCTTCGAGGCGGGACTTTTATAATGGACGGCCAGCCTGGAAACTTAAGGATGGCAAACCTTATATTAGCCCCTGGGGCCATACCCGTAAGGTCGACTAAACTTGTGGTGCTTTTTTCTAGACGGATACAGATGGGTCAATACCGTTGCTAGATGACAATGGCGCGCCGGTGTGGGACACAAAGGCCTTTTGGGAACCCGACCAGGAACAAACTGACCCTTTTGCTGGGGAAGATCTCTATGGGCCCGAGTAGCGTGAAGAAGGCTACAGGGTATTAAATGATGCACCAGTGAGCCTGGATACTAAATTCACAGGATATTGTGATCTAAACACCCGACTTCATTCCCATCATTGCATCAAGAGCCGCCTCTGTCTCACGCGAGCCAACGTTGGAGTATGACGTGCGTCGCGCACCATGAGAAGATAAGCCAGGTGTGTCAGGCACACTCAACAGCAAGGCCCGCCTCTGACTGGATGATCTGCAGTGCAGCCAATGAGGGGTTCAGGCACCCCACCATTAAGCCACCACCGCCTCCATGTGATCGCTTCATCACTTTGTGAATGTGCCGTTAAGTTACAAACCACAGTCATTGCCTTTTTTCTAGGCTTCTTTTTCCATCAGTCATACCCAAGGCAACCGTTGACAGAACTCAAAGTTGTCAAGTTGCCATCAACCTTGATCTCTTGTTACTTTCATCTCGCATCGACAACTTGAAGCTTTCACGAAGCTCCGACCCCGCATCTTCCACCGCTGCCGGTACTTGTCTCTCTATAAAGAGAGCTTATCTCGCCCTCCCTTCAACTTCATCGTCCACGACACACATCGAACCGAAAATCTCCTTCGCCCATCATGAACTACATCTACTCAACAGTCAACACCCTCCGGGACCGCTACACCCCCGTCACACACAAGTCCACCTTCCGCCAGACGGGCCAGATCACACCCGAAGAGTTCGTCGCGGCCGGAGACTACCTCGTCTACAAGTTCCCGACCTGGTCCTGGGGCGACGCCGACTCCCCCGAGCGCCGCGTCAGCTATCTTCCCCCGGGAAAGCAGTTCCTCGTTACACGCAACGTGCCCTGCCACCGCCGCCTGAACGACGACTTTGCCGGCGACGCTGGCCACGAGGAGGCTCTCGTCAACGATGGCGAGGACTTTAAGGGAGGCGCGGGAGATGATGAGGATGGATGGCTGCGCACCGGTGGGCTTGCGAGCTCTCAGCCTCTCAAGGTCAAGGAAGTGAGGACGGTGGATGACTCTGGAAACGTCGGCGATCGAGAGGTTGTGGAGGATGATGAGATTCCTGACATGGAGGATGAGGATGATGACGAAGCTATCATCCGTGATACTGGCGCCGACTCCAAGAGCAGGCAAGTTGACTCTCGCAGAACCCTTGGGGACCTCTACTGACATCTCAGCGGCCGTCGAACTTACACCCTGTACATCATGTACACCACCTACTACCGAACCCCCCGACTCTACCTCTCGGGCTACCTTCCCAACGGCCAGCCCCTCCCTCCCCACGACATGATGGAGGATATCGTCGGCGACTACAAGGACAAGACAGTCACACTCGAGGACTTTCCCTTCTTCGCAAACAACATCAAGATGGCCTCGGTGCACCCCTGCAAGCACGCCTCAGTCATGAAGACGCTGCTCGATCGCGCTGATGCCGCCCTACGACTGCGAAGGGAGAAGCTGCGCGCTGGAGCCAGCGCATCTGCAACGTCCGGAATGGAGGGCCTGGTGGATGAGATTGATAAGCTGGATGTCAAGGGTGCCCAGGAGGCGGCGGATAAGGATGAGTGGGAGGAGGTGCAGGAGGCAGAGATTGATGATCACGAGGTTGCTATCCGTGTGGATCAGTATCTGGTTGTATTCCTCAAGGTATGTCCCCAGTCTTTCACCTGACCAGTTTACAGTTGCTAACATGTGTCTAGTTTATGGCTAGTGTAACACCCGGTATCGAGCACGACTTCACCATGGGAGTCTGAGTAAGACCAACGAGTCAACAAACGTGAGGAAGAAGGGGCCCGTGGAAGAATGCCAGAAAGATGAAATGAGTTTGGGAGAAACGGCGTCGACGGTGTTTTGTCTTATCTTGAGTCCTTGGGTTGTTTCCTTGGATGGATCTCGTAGCCAGGTAGAAAGGGTAGATCTCCCATCTTGTCATGAATCAAATGAAGCGATAGTAAAGTTCAAAAGGTACGAGGTAAACTTGATGCTCACTTTCTTGTTCATCCGGTATTCTTATAGAATTATATTTCCTTAAAACTCCAGCACCTGCAACCTAGTCCGTCCTGACCCGACCTTGCAGTCTGTTCCCTTGGCTACCGCATACCATTTCACCCCCATCCGTATCAATTCCATGGTGCTGAAGCATCCTTCCTACAAACCCCCAGGGTATTAAACACGATCCCCGATGCCATAATATGCATCGACGATATCAAATAAACCCGCCACCTTGCCACCATAAACTCATAATGCGTCACTGTTGCCCGCTGCTGCGTCAAAGTGTTGCCGATGTCCATGTCCATATCCATGCTCCTGAAAATAAAACAACGCAATGGGTCTAGTAACCGGGTCCCCGTTACTCCTTTTTCTATCAAATGTTTATCCCTTTTTTAATCCCTTGTCGTGAAACCTCATGTGTGTGCTCGCTCGCCGTTGAACTCGACTGAAAAACTCAGCCTGACCTGAAAAGACAGATTGCAAATTCGACTAGACGTGTGCGTCGTGTTGTTTGTTTGTTTGTTGTGCTGTGTTGTGTCGTGGCATGTGAATCGTGACGTGCGTTAGAATACCGCTCAAGAAAACACTAAACGCAAAATGTTTCATTATCATGAGAAGCGTCAAACGTGCAGCTGCATCGAGGGAGGGGTCGGATTATCATCCCAATCTCCCTCTGAAGGAGGTGGAGCAGGCGGAAGTCCCGAAGCCTTCCAAGCCCAGGACGACCATCGAAAAGATCCCTTTGTGGACCAGTTGGGGAGATAAGACTCCTCAACCCCATCTGTTTTGATACTCCGTGGAACCCCTAGAGCCGCCTTGTCCTACATGGCACCGAAAGGAGCGCCAAAGTTGGACGTGGCTTTAAACTTTAGGGGAACGTCGGCGTCGATCCCGTTGTCGCTCGTCTCGCTATCGTTACCACTGTCCTCGGCGTCCGCTTGGGCATCTACCGACCCGTCGCCGCCGACATGTGGAACCTTTTGGCGCTTTTGTGTTTGTGCGTCCAAGCCCGAAGGCCCGGCTCCCACCTCCAAGTCTTCGAGGGATGTCTGCATGACAGCTGGAAGAGCATTCTGCCCTTGGCTGATGGGCTCCAGTTTCTTGTTGACAGCCTCCCAGAAAAGCTCGTCCTTTGCTGGCATGTTCCTGATCATGAGTGGTCCTTTGAGTGGTTTGTCTTCCTCCGGCTCAAACACAGGCTCGGGGTGATCCACGTCCAGTTCCTCTGCTGCAAATGACACAAACGAGACCTTGGAGTCGCGTCTGGCGGTTTGCACAACGGTAGCCGCAGGGTCCTTTACCGGCTCTTCTGGGAGTGCTGCTGCAAGGTCGATAACCGTTTCAACGGTTGGCGTCGCACCTTCGCCCACAATAGCATCCGTGTCGGTCGGGTTGACAGTGGGAAAAAGCGACAAAGAATGATTAGGAGTGTGACCAGCGTGCATCGTCAGACGGCGAGATTCCACGGCAGAGAGTGCTTGTAGAGTGAATTCCTTTGACGACCCGCGGACATTTGAGGGCCGTCCAAGTCGTTCCGGGTGTTGAGTAGCAGGACCAGGGGGAGATGCTATGGGCGAAGAAGGGTTGTCGGTAGAAGTTGCGCCATCGGCAAAGGTAGACTTTTGGACGGCGGTGGCCTTTAGGGGAATCCCTTCCAACTTGGGATCAATCTCCTGAACATCAATGACCGGCACGGGTGTCGTGGCGTCATCTGAAGGAGATGAGAGAAAGTCCCTGGCAACCGGGTTTTGAGTCTGCATTCTTGGATCCAGGGGGACAAAGGGGGATGATTCGGGTTGTGTGATGGGAGAAAGACGGGAACTGCCTGGACTTAAAAACTGAGGTCTGCGAGATGCTCCGTCCAGACCCGGTGGAAGAGATGACGCATCGCCCGTCGATAGACTAGCTGGAATGGTTGGGTTTTGCGACCTTGACGTAAGTCGGCCCGGTGGAGCAGAAAAGTACGAGTTCTCCAAGGAGCCATCGCCGCTTCCACCTCGCTGACTCGCCAAAGGCGATACCATGCCCGTAACCTGGATGCTCTGGGCGGCGACAGCTTTGAGTGCACTGTTTTCTCCCTCAAGTCGATGCATCCGCTCCTTGAGATCCTCAATCTCTCGAATCATGTTTTCCTTCTCCGTCTCCCAACCCACTCGAACTTCGTCCATGATGATGCGTTCTTCCTGGTAGACTTCTTCGGCGCGTCTTCGATTGGCCTCGAGGTGGTTGCGTTCTGCTTCCCAAGCTTCGCGAATCATAGCGTTTTGCTGAACAAGCCGTTGGACCACATGCGAGGGTGATTGGGAAGGCGCCACGGCGTCAGCAGACACGGATCTAGAGAGTGATGCACCGACAAGGCCGGAAGAAACACTGGGAAGAGGAGCTGTGGATGAAGGTGGCAGGCGGTGTTCGTGAATGGGAGGTGGACCTCCGTACGTGGGAGATACGGTGGCTGGTCGAGCTTTGAGAGATTCGAGAGATTCGGGTTGGAACTGGATCGATGAATGGTGTGGTGGAACAGACTGCGTAGCTCGCAACGCGGCGAGTGACTGAGGAGATGTTTCGCTGGGCTGCAGAGACATTGTGCTAGCTGGAGGGATCCAGCCGCGCTGGTTCTGGTGTTGGATATTGTTTCGACACGAGTTCAGATAGTGCTGCGGGTATTGATGGCGAAGGGTTCCGGCTCGTGGATATGAGTTGGGATGCGAGACGTGGGAGTAGATGAGAGGATCGTTGAGGGTGAGACCAACGTCGGTGTCGTAGGCGCCCGAAGGCAGGAAAGCCTCGGGCGAGAATCTCGTCGCCATGATCATGGAAGGTGCGTAGAAGGTCGGTCACGGTGGAGCGAGGGAGAAATCGGAGGAGTAGCGTAGGATCGTTTTTCGTTAGGAAGGCATTGACCAGGAGTTTGGCAGTTTCGATTGTTTTTCTTGTGTCCTTGAACCAATCGTGATAGTTCAATCGATAGAAAGGTCGAGTCGGTCTCTGAGAGTATAGCAGGTCCCGAGGAATTGAACAGTCTTATCCTCCAGGTAGCAAGCACGAGGGAGAGCAGCACTAGGGAATGGTGACGACTGCTGAATATCAAAGTATGACGCAAATGGGGCCCGCCAGGCGCAAGGCACAGGGTCCCTTTTTCTTCAGGTAGTAGCGGGAAGTAGGGTTACGTCGGAGCTGTGCGAGGGAGAAGCTTGGTTCGAAGCAAACAAGCAAGGTATAATAGAGCACGACGTGTGAGGGTGATGGACTCGAGGCTGTTATCTAGAGATTCACATGGGAATGGGGAAAAGATAGAGAAAGGGACAGGAAAGTGAGTCAAAGACGAGGCAGGAGCGAAATAGCTACCTAAGTAAAAAGACGGTGACTTGCCTTATTGATCCATTCGTTCGTTCCTGCGCGGAAGCCAAGGTCCCGCGGGTCGGTACTGGTCTGTACCTTCCCTGCCACCCCAAACACCCCAAGCACCCGGTGGTGGTGGATCTGGTGGTGGTAACCTCGCCCGGTGGAGATGGGAGGGTGCGCGTGCCGCGAAAAAAAGTGTGGGGAGCGCCTTCCGGTAATAACTTGTTCGTTAGTGGGTGCTGGCGCTCCGTAGCAATTGGGCGTGGCGGCACCTGGCAGGTCGCCCTACAGCGCCGCTCCTCTGTAGCGCGTACTGTAGTGGGCCACCGGGCCCCTACGGTTCACTGCGGCCCCCCTGTGGCATCCAATTTGAGTCCCCTGCAACCAAAGAGATTCCCGTCCTCCCCGGGCCCGAGCCGGAATGGTTGCGGAATGCCTGGAGTGCATATGAGTTATGAGTGTGTATCATTTCATATTTGGGTTGTTTGACGAGATGGAACATGTGCTAAAATAAAGCACACATCATATGTCATGTCTTGCGCCGCGCCGAGACTGCCTTTGCTCTCTGCCGATGGAGCTGTGCCCGTGAAACACAGCGCAGTACGTACCTTCCTCTCTGCTGTCCAAGATGTCTCGCAATCATCTCTCCGCTTATACAGTCACGGCAGACAACCACTCACTGCGTTCCCTCGAGACTGCCCGTGGCAAAGTCAACTCGAACATTTATCTTTTCATGCATTCCGTTGTTTCAGCCTCCAAAGCATTGTCTCTCGCGCCTCATATCTTCGACCGACGGGCGGTTACGGCGGAGACCGGACAGGCGGGCGAGCAGGCGGGCACACGGACGGATTGGATCATTTCAGGGCGTACGTTGATGTTAACCATATGTGCAGCGCAGTGCATGGCTGCAGCCTTGAAGTATTGGATGTCGACGGCTCTCCCTCGGAGATTCTGTGGTCAATCTGCGCTTCGACAGATGAACAGACAAGGGCAGGGGCTCCTGGAGAGCGCGCCGACGACATGGGGCTCATTCGAGGCGGAAGAAGGACCCTGATCTTCATGTTGCCTAATACCTCGGCACTATTGCTGCGTTTGCCCGGCTATTACTGTCATGGGTAAAGATGCAATTCAGGGCTTCTTTTCCATGTCTCCTCGCCATTGCGGTACCTGATGTCAAGGTCGCACGCACACCCTGGCATCAGATCATTCAACGTTGGGTAACTTGGCTTCAGTGATCGCCGATGCGATGCCATGTCGCACAGCAAACCACATCATGGACAGCTCGACACCACCACCACCGGCGCGCCCCTAGTCTTTCCTCTCTGCAAGGGCAACCTCCACCGCGGTCCGGCCCCTTCAACGCCTAGCTCAAGCCTCGAGAACCTTGGAAACCTTGATTGGGTCTTCTAGGCCCAGTATCTGCCAGCTTCTCCCGTCTTGTTCCTTGCCGCAGAATTCAGAGCAGGCACACACTTGAAGAGCCCAATCCACGCTGTTAGAGTACCCACCACTCGGTTCTTTCGGGGAAGCGCGCTCACACACCGCACACCGCACGCGACAGCTCAGCAAGAGGCTGTTTGCTGGCAACGCATTGCAGCCCAGCCCAGTCCAGTTCAGTTCAGCTGGGCTTCGACAGCGACAGCGGTCAAGACCTCCTCACCTTTTGCTCCGACACAAGAGCTAGACGGGGATGCGCCCTGGTTGCCATGTGGCTGGCTGTCTGTGGACGCAAGGAATGTGGAGGCCGCGCAAGCCAGAGGGGAAACAGTATGGGAGTCATCCAAGTCGTGGAGCTGACTGATGCTTTAATCTAGATCCTCAATCTGCCCTCGATCTCTGACGGCCTTCACATGTCAGTGACTGTCTCTGACTCTGGCTTGAGCAGTCTGTCCCTGAAGCTAGTTGCGGACCGGGGCCCAGACTGGATCCGAGATTCCTCGACCTGGCGCTGGCGCTGTCTGACAAACAAGCATGTACTCACTGGAGGCTGCGCAGACGCGCGAGACAAGTGATTTCTTCTTGCACAGTACCAAGCCCCTCAACACATACCTGCCCTTGACTCGTGGCGTCATGAACTGACCGACAAGTCGGGATGGCAGGCAGCGGCCGCTGTCAAAACCCTTTGTGCTCCCTCGCCTCGACAGGGGGATCGAGGACCCTTCCCGCTTGGCTCGAGTCTTGTGAATCTCGTCCCAATTAGCCGGAGTCTCAAGTCGCACAGCATGACTCTCGACACTGACCACCCAATTACAGAGTCCGCATTCTTTCAAGCGGGTATCACAACTCGGCGCAATGAATGCAGTTGATAGCACCAGCGTTTTGAAGCCAGGGTCCATCAGTCGCTAAGACTGTATTCCCCGCTCAACAGCAGCAGAAGTGCAGTTGATATCGTGCTCTCATTCGCGGCCGCAGACCCGAGAACTCCGACGGAACGGGTTTCCGGATCACGGCCCCACACCCACCGAACTTGACGGCGCCGATCCATTCATTCTATGGCCACTGTCGTCACGAGTAGATCGGCTTGTCTCTTTGAGGCAAACCGAATACTTTGCTATTCAAGACTCTTTAGTTGTGTTACGGCTGTGTTATTTCCGTTGGGTTGTTCAGAGGCTCCCCCCACCCCTTCTTCGAGCCCTTGAACAAGCCATTCAAGACTCGAAATCGAAGCTGTCGGGACAATCTAGAAGACGAGTTCCTTCTAGAATTCTACACACGAATGGGGATGGCTGGGACCGTGGTTAAGACCCTGCTCCTCACCTCAAGATCCCACCTTTGTCTGCAAGGTTCTGTTGTGTTCTTGGGATGCATGGTCTTTCAGTCTTATCGTGTCTTTGAAGCATGGGCATAAGCTTCAGTTGTGTTACAACTGTGTTATTTCTGTTGAGCTGCCCTGAAGCCCCCCCTGAAGCACCGACCGCAATAAAAGAAGACTTTAGTTTCATTGGTTAAGGCTGTCAACTCCCCCATGACGGAGTGCGGCAGCTTTTCCATCATCCGAAGAAGCAATCTCAAGCTGTATGTCGGTCGGGTGGTCACGTGTTAGGGACACCAATGTAACATGTACAGCTCTCAACGCTTGTCATAGTTCTTCAAATATCTATCATACAACGTCCTTAGTTCTATCCGTTCGCATTCAAAGAGCACCTGTGCGTCATCATCATCAGGTTCATAGACAGATTCTAGGTCCACGATGATAATCCGCCCTTGCACTAGAAGAAAATTATCCAGCTTGATATCATCGTAAGAAAGACCAAAGGCATTTATCTCGCTCAAGGCCTGTTCGCCCAGTTTCATAAAGTCGTCGGCTGGAAGGGGAGGGAGCGGCTGCTCGAAAGGATATATACCTTCGATCCTTGACAGCACCATCGCCCGTACACCCTCAAACATGGCTTCGCCGTAGAATCTCGGGATGATGCGCCCCTGTAGGCTGCGTAGCCGTTTATACATGGCTGTTTCATTGTCATACTCTTCCTCCCAGTTGGGCTTTTCCTTTTTTAGGACGATATTGTCTGGAAGAGTGAAGGCAGGGAACACCCAAGCAATGGCGGCTTGGAGGTGTGGAAATCGCTCAACAAAGGATCGGAACGTGCGTTCCAGGATGCCGCGCACAATGGATAGATGTATCACGTTGCGGTGGATGTCGCTGTGGGGTGTGCCAATGGCCGAGACCAGACTTAGTCCCATACGGAACTATGTACAGCCAAAGTCCAATTAGTTGAATCCAAGCAGGGAGTTGGAGGCGAGCGTTCGAACCTTGATGGGACGAGGGTGAAGATCGCATTCTTCGAGTTTAAGTTTTCCATACATGGCAGAATGTAAGGGTAGCGAAATGATTGAGAATGTACGTAGTAAAGGACGAGAGGCGCGTGTTCTGGCGCATGTTCTGGCGCAAACCCAAAAGGGGCGCAAGACGAGAGAGGGAGAGGAGCGCCAAGGCACGTGATTTCCGTCCCGGGCACGTGACCACCCGGCCTCACCCCAACTAACATGGAGGTCCACGTCCTCCCTAGGGGAAGTACATATGCAACCAACATGGAAACGGACAAGCCAATTACAAACCCCAAGGACTCTGACCATGCCAGGGTGGTAATGGTAATTGGCCAAGAAGTCTTAGGCCGAGGCGCCTACTTTGGCTATCTACTACCTATGCAAGCCTCGTCGCATGTACTGCTACTGCCCATATTGCTGCCTGGCGATGTTCCTGTTCCAACAATATCCAATCCTCAATAATAAACGTGCTGGCTTTCTTGGCACCCATCCGACTTTATCATCGACAAAGAATCCATTCATTGTCCAACACTTGGAGCAGACAAGTCACCATGGCAGCAGCCCCCACCACCATCGGCGCTCTTCTCCACGAACACTCAACAAATCCTGTCAAGGATACCCTGATGGAGTCAAGTAGCAACAAACAATGGGCAAAAGAATATCATCCCATCAAACAACTTGTCGTCCACACACAGGCCCAAAGTCCTGGCGTCGTTGGCACTTTTGATCGCGCCTTTCTCGGGGAATATGATGATGAGAATCTCCGCCTTGACCAGCCTGCATACCCACCCAACTACCGGAATTGGCGCATGAACACTGAACAGGATGCAATTGCATGGTTTAATGCCGAAGTCTCTAACGTTGTTCTGAGCGCCTTTGCCGTATACCCCGGTGTGATGAATTGTGCTCACGAAAAACCCCTTTCCTCAACTCGCACCGACGAAACAGTCGATGCATCATACTCAATAGATGCCAATGGGGGACGGACGAACCTTGCAATAGGCGAGTTTAAACGGGGCACTCTAAAAAGGGCGCGATGGCAAACAGGTTCGTTGGGAAGCGGACAAGAATCTCTCTCTCGAGAATTCAGAGGGTCAGTGTCAATCACTTGTTTTCCTTTGTGGTCGCTGGCGCTAAAGCCCAGATAGTTACGCATACAAGTACGAATGTCCACAAATCTTTTGCTTCGATGGTTATACCTTGCTGCTCCTCCAATTCCGTGCCAAGAGCCGTAATGAGATCAAAGACGCAAAGTGTGTCGTGGACTGCTGGGTGTTCCCTCGCGATAACCTCCACGGCACCTCCCTACGCTATGCACTCTACCGATTCTTGGTACAGGGCTTCCGACGGTGCCAAGGGATGCGCGCAATAAACATGTCTCTCTACGGCATGCGTCCCACCCTGCGGCTGTTTTACAGCGGCTTGCCGTTGTGGAAAATGGAAGACGGCAACTTCTATGCCAACCCTTGGGGACATGAGCGCAAACTTGAGGCTTCGTGCGGTGCTTTTTACTGGACAGGCACAGACGGAAACGCTCCCTTGCTGGACGGCGGCAATAATTGGGTATGGGATACGGAGTCCTTCTGGCAAACACCAACCCAACAATCAGAGGGTGACTCTGTCCCAATGGTTGTGGAAGACTTGTATGGACCTGACTGAGTGAGGTTCAGTAGCAGTAACTAAACCCACCAGGAGACCACCCTAAGCAGGGCTGCCATCAGATCAAATCAGATCCGAACTGATACTTTACCCTCTATATCCGATCTGATCTGATTGATTGATAGATATCTGATATATCTTAGGTCGCGTGAAGCTATCCCCCAGGTGCCTTGCTCTATCCAACGGTTTCGGATATTATTCTCGGAGTTGGCCTTTAGATATACAGAACAGTCCGACGGGAGCGTCTGTCTTTGGCCAAAACGCTCCCCTGATATCTGATGCTCGAGCTGCTCGCGTTCACGGTTAGCCTGGCTCTCAAACTGGTTTATCGGCGTTGACTTGTAGTGAGCCTCCAATCGCATCTCTCGCTGATACGTCTTGTCAACAGCGGGAGGAGGCTCGGGGGTTTCACCTGATTCTGGATACGACGGAGGGGGTTCGTCGTAGATTCGATCTCTCTGGTGAGCAAGCTGCTGAGGGTCGTCTCGTAATCGTTTGAGCGCGTTGACGACCTGCGGCAGCGCCAGGATGGGTCGCCGACCGTTGTTGAAAACGAAGTCTATCCTTGCGAGGATGGCGAAGTACACTAACTTGGGAACTGGAGCTGCCTTGTGTATTGAGGGGGGGATAGGCTTCACAGGGCCGATCCGGGAGATAAAGGCGGAGGCTGGGCCGACGAGACGTTGATGGGGTCACCGTCCGTGGGCCTCTTCCACGGTGGGGACGGAGCTGTTGTCGAGGAGAAGTCGGAGGTGGGCGGGCCTCTCTCCGCAGCTAATTCGCCTTTATCAAAGCGACACTGTACCTAAGATACTGCCTCCAGTTCCCCAGAGCAGCAAGCCCAGTTCCTCCCATGCGATCCTACGAGGAGTATGTGCTGGTTGACCCAGGCGGCGGGGTCTTCACTGCACGGCGTGTAGTTCCATCTTCCTCAACGACCATAACGCAGTGAGGATTCCCATATGTTGGCACCTCGGGGCCAGTCTGGTCCTGGAAATATGGCGGCTTGGCATCCCAGCCATGAAGTTCGTGTTGACGAGCGACAAAGGTATTGACCTCATCTTGAAACTCGTGGCCCGCCACTTTGACGTAGAACCTCTTGCCATAGTCCAAAAGAAGAACAGGAAGGCCGACCTTGTGGTGTGCAGTGGCCCAGTCGTAGTCGTCATACCAGAGGTCGAAGGCGAATATGGTTATGCGATCACATTTCCAGATAGTCAGTAGTTTAGCACGGCTCTTGTCCTGGTCGATACCAAGGGAACGGCATGCCTTGACCATTACCTCGTCTCTCGAGAGAGAATAAAAGGGCGATTTCTTCCCCAGGAAGACGACGATCCTTATAGGGTTCTGGTTTTGAAGCATGTCGGTGACACGCTGTGATAAGTTAGATATAACTAGAAAAGCACTTCATAATATCTAGGCTTACTCTTTCGAGGGGTAGCTCTTGGAGATCCATATTTTGGGTTAGACGGGACAAGGTTGAAGGGTGACTCGCCAGAAATTTGTAAGAATAGACCACTTCGTCATTGTTGGTCTGTTGGCTGGGAGCACGAATAAACGATTCTTCCGGAAGCTGGAGACTTTGGTGATCGGCGAACCCCAAGCAGGCGACCTACATCCGCCCCCGGACAGGGGCCTTTTGTGAAGCTCCTTCCCACACCACCGTCCAACCTGTGGCATCCAAAGCAGACATATCCTCAATTCTTCCTGACTTGTTCCGTCCTTACCCGTACACAAACTTCTTCCAAGTGCACATCTGCAAAATACATCAGCTGTGAATATCCACATCTTAGAAAAGCGGTATTACGTACGGCAGTATCTTACGAACAACCATCCATCTCGATGTCAAACCCCCCTCGCAATGACGGAAGAGGAAGCCGCCCACGAGATTCCGTAAGGCGGTCACCGCAATTACAAATGACAGCCGACGGCTCAGGTTCCCGGAACCACCCCGATATGATGGCACAAAGGGAACCCTACGGCGCTACGTCACCCAGATGAGGGCCTACATCGCCTATTACGCTAGTGACTTGCCTACAGAAGCAGACAGGGTCATCTGCGCGGCAGCCTTCGACTGGGGATGCGCTCATTTGGCTTGAACCGTTTCAGAGGGATTACCTTGAGAAGGGGCACGACGATTGCGACTCTGATACAAGGGACATCTTTTCGAGTTATGCTACCTTTGAGAAGAAGCTCAAGACAGCCTTCGGAGATCCCGACGTGGAACGCACTGCAGAGCAGCAGTTGCACAACCTCCTCCAGAAGGCATCAGCATCTGACTACGCCGCGAAGCTTTAGCAGATCAGCTCATGACTGGACTGGGATGAAGGACCTAAGATAGTCGCATTCTACCACAGGCTGAGAGACGAGATCAAGGACGAACTCGCTAAACAAGACCAACCTAAAGAGTTCATGGACTATATCGCAATGGCAGTCCGCATCGACAATCGACTGTTCGAGAGACGCATGGAGAAGCGAACTAACCCAGTTCGACCTTAAACTAACATGGGTAAACGAGTTCTTCCACGTCAAGAAAACACCAAGGACCCGGTACCCCGAATACAAAACCCATCCTCAGAACGATTGCACTGGTGGGACGGGACGAGCACCCAACCACGCAAGAGGAGGGAGAGCATGAACAAGCTCTGAAACACCTGGCGGGCGCGAGTACGGATTTGCCCGACGCTGAACCGCCGGGAAGAGTATGCGCCAGCGAGAGAAGCATCGCCCGCATGGCCGCAGCAACGAGACCGCTGACGACGGATCATCTACACGTTACGGCAGAGATTAACGGAAAGTTCGCCAAAGCACTCCTAGACAGTGGAACACAGGGAGACGATGTGTCCCTAGAGTTTGCAAGGCACCACGGCCTCGAACTGCGAGCGAAACGGAATCCGTATACCTTTCATGATATCGAAGGAGACCCCATGACTTTCAACAATGGGACCGTTCATCAGGAGGCCGCGCAACTCCCGATCTACGCGAATGGAAAGGAAACTCCAACCATCTTGAATGTTATTGATACCGGATCAAGGGATTTCGTGCTAGGAATCCCTTGGTTACGACGATGGAGCCCTCGGATTGACTAGAAGACTGGCCATCTCCAATGGGATAAAGCTCGTGAGGAAAGGCCCAGAAGCGGTCTCTCAGAGAGCCCCCAGCTACACGGAATAGCAGCACACGATAATGATACAGAAGGACCTGAAGACGGCCTACTCAAGTTGAACGGCAATGCGGATGAGCTCGACGCGATACCGCCGCAGTACCGGAAATACCAGAAACTCTTCTAGGAAGAGTTAGAAACTGTACTACCAGCACATACCCAGCCAGTTTGACCATCAGATACCGCTGAAGGAGGGACAGCACCCAAAGTTCCACCGAATCTACCCCCTGAACCGGGCTCAGGAGACGGCACTAGAAGAATACGACGTCGAGAAGATTCTTGATCACCGCGGAGAAGGACCACAAACAGAGTATCTTGTGAAGTGGAAAGGCTATGACGACGACGAAAATAGGTAGGAACCACTTATCAACCTGACCAACGCGCCGGCCAAGTTAGCATAGTGTTAAACCGAAGCGGTCATGCACATACGAAGACGCATAGAGTATTCCGCAATGCGTTATGGTCAAATGAGCCGCGGAACAAAATGATGCAAAGTCACGTGGTCTAGCATAATTCAATTAGGAATAGCGCGAGGCATCAACCCAAAGGAGGGGCAGCAGACAGTCAGACAGGATCAATCAATCAATTCACTCAACACGGGTTCAACAATTAAGAGTCTCAGAGGTTAGCCAAGAGGCAGCCTATAACTACCTCGGTCACGAGTTCGAACCCCAAGAAAAACAGCAAAAACCGAGGGAAGAAGCAAGAAGCAGCTTAAACCCAAAGGCATTAAAGCTGAGGGGGTGTGTTGAACCGGACATATAGGCCGAAATAGCTCAGAGGTCACTAACTAGTGGCGCACCTATGTTTTTGGCCCTGTGGTCGGTTTAACAGAATCCGACAAGACCCGTCCATTATCAGCATCGCTTGGCCCCACAGCTTGACCGTCCGCAAGCTTCGCGAGAGGTCAACGCCCAAAGGCGCTCAAGCAGAGAGAGTCTGAATGTCTCCCCATGCCCTCGACTCCAGCGGACCCGAGTGCAGGGCTATCAACGGATCTCTTCAATCCAGGGAATGCGCTCCCAATGCTGGATCTGCATCTCGCTAACTCCAACGACGATCTCTCCCGTTTCACAATGCCTCACTTCACTGCCACAGCTCAATCACCGCGGACGATTTGGACCAGTTCCTAGTTCCCCACATATTTAGCGATCAGGTTGAACTCGACTTGCGCGTATCCCGTGAGGAAACAGGCGCATTTGATTATTCCGGAGGCCCGGAGTACTCGGAATAGGACGCAAAGAACACCGTGGTCCCGGGCTCTATGAAAATCCTTCCCTTGGCCACGTGAGTGATTATTCCCGTCTCGAGCGAGAGATCACCTATTGCTAGAGAGTTTCCGGAGGCGGCAATCAGAATAATAAGAGTCATCCTCGATAGTCAATATGCAGAAGCTTTCTGCTCGGAGAAGGTCTATGGCCCCGAGCTCCTTCATGTTGCCGAGTCCGCAACCCACGACAGATCCGAACTTCCGGCGGTGGAGTTCTGGGTGGTTGGACGAGCTTGGTCCAACACAAGCTTCGGTCGACCCTGGGCCACCATTGAGATGCGGCCCGGCGCAGTCAACGGTTTTAGACATCTGAAACATACACCACTTCACTTCGCGCCTTCTACCCGCGATTTGGATTTTGAGGTAAGATATATATCCCTTCAGTTTAGTCTCTTATTCTATACTCACTCTCTCAGCATAGTCAAGGCCGCCCCTGATCACCGCCAGGTCGCCACTCCGAGTCAACATAATATCTCTCTTTGTCAAGGCACAAACAATGTCCCTCTTCCCAGCGAACCAGTCGTATGGGACGAAAAAGTGCTCAAAGATCTCGATCGTCGGGGAATCTTTGCGTTGCGCGATCTCTAACCCGCTCTCGCTGAGATCAACAGAGCACACCCAAAAAGATCGGTTCAAGAATACGAGTTTCCTCGATTCGTCAATTCCGATGACATGGGCAACGCTTAGGTCGAATGTCGTCATCCGTGAACGAAGCGGAGCGGCTGGACTGGATGTCGTGACCATATTCTCCCCGTCTTCATCCGTGGCAAGTTGATCTAATGCCGCCACAGCATCCAATTGCTTCCCTAGCAAGAAGCTGCTATCGTTGTTTCCGACGGCGAGGTAGTCTGCGTCAATTATCGCAATCCTGTTGGTGTTGACGGAGCTGTTCGGATGTAACAGGTCGAGCATGATTCTTTGTTTTTGGCCGAGCGAATAGAGGATCGCGCTTTTGAGCTCTGCCGTGTCGTTGTCCAACGACAATGCAATAGATGAAACTTCAGACCAGTCACTCCAGCAGTGGACGCAAACTTTGACGTTGTCGACACAGACCAGATGTAGAGAGGATTCTGGATGAGGGAGCCATTTGCGGATTCCTGGCATTTGTGGATATGTCCGCTCTCTCTCATATTTACCGCTGTCCAAGTTGAACAGATGATCAGACTCGCGAGTCGATACCAGGAACTTCGCTGCCATTTCTCCTACTAGCACATCTATGATTGCCTTCTCGGAGTCGAGGCGGGACTTGAAGAGAACCGTCAGATTGCTGAGCCAACCTTTGTCTGCTGACTTCTGGATTCTGTGTAGGAAGATCCTGTTGGAGGCATCGATGCTAAGGAGGGCGTCTCTCCGTTCAATCCAGGCCAACAGGCGGACTGGTGACTTGTGGCTGTAGAGAGTCCCCAAGCTCGCTGCCATTTTCCGCTCGTACAGTACGACTGATCCATCATCCTTTCCGCAAAAGACAACTTCGGACGTGTGATGGACCACCATGGCAGTGATCTTCGCTTTGGCTTCCATGGAAACCGTCTCGACCACTGTAGTGGAAGTGGGCCCGCTGGTGTCATCGCTCAGGGACTCTCGCAACAGAGCTTCAGGTTCCCAGACAGTGCACTGGGCGCCTCGTATGTCGGCAAGAAGCATACTGTCTCTGGTAAAGGCAAGTTGCTTGATATACGAGTTGGATGACTTGACCCGATAGAGGAGCTTGAACGTATCAAATTCGTAAACGTGGATAATCCCATTTGCACCACCCGCTGCGAGGAGACGCCCATTAGGGCTTGGGGCGAGGGTTTGGCAGTTGGCACGAAAACATTCCAGCTGCTGATCGGCAAAGGGGTCAAGGAGGGCAAGATCACCATCGAGGTATGCGACTGCGAGAAGGCTAATGTCAGGGTTGGGGTTGAAAGCAAGCGCGACGACGACATGCGTGCTGGTCTCTCCGCTGGAGAGTTTCTTGCCACAGCTACCAGCGTAGGCGTCCTCTTCCATGTCCCATAACGTAATGGGTTGGCCGCTGTAAGCGACAGCAAGCATTCCGTGGCTGGTAGAGAGAGTCAGTGCGGATGGGATTCCACGCGGAGGCGTTCGGTTCGTCTCTGGCGTATCGGTATCGCTCCATGGCCTCCGCACCGACTCCGGCCGGGCGTCGTGTCCCAAATTCCAAGTCGCGACGTAGTTGTTGCGACTCGCAATTAAAAGCGTCTCTCCATCGAATTCCATCCCCAGCGGACGCGGAGGGCTCGCGAGGCTGTGCACCACTTGCCCACTTCTGATGTCCCAGACCTTGGCCATCTTCATACCACAAGTAGCTACGAGGTCAGTTTTGGTCTTGAAAGCAATGAAGTTGACAGCTTCACCGTGCTCAAAGACCTTGTACTCTTGGTAGGATGTGGCGTAGTACAATACGACAGTTCCTGAACTGAGACCGACGGCCAGGAACTCGTCTCCATAACTCAAGGCCCTTGGCTGACCCTGACTGAAATCGATGCACAGCAGCCTGTCATCCCATTGCTTGTTAGACGCGCCAAGCACTGCGAGCCTCCGGCCTGAGCCCCCGGTGTTGTATACCATAGACTCGGCGGGACAGAATGGAGGTATCAACGAGTATATTGCTGACGGTGATACCGTAAGGACGTTGGCGAACATGGCAGGAATCCGAGCAAGGTCTGTGGTCCACTGTCGTAGCGCTCGTATCCGAGGGTCTAGTGGTGAACGCTCAACGGCGCACACATTGGCGTAGGTTTTGAGATGTTTTGAGGCGCGGATGAGGTGATTGAGATTTCGAGAGTCGGCAATCGTTTCGATCCAAGTGAGGATGTTGGATCTCAGGAACTGCACGACAAGCTGGAACGTCCCTGCCGCCAACGGATCAGCCCTCGAGAGGTGATATGAGTATGCTGTGCATGCATAGGCGGCGAAATCTAGTCTTGTTGCTGGCAAATTTGCCGAAGAACGGCGTCGATTGTTCCTCGGAGGCTTCATTTCCTCCCCGACAAGGTAATTGAGACACACCTGAGCCATCCGTGTGTGCGCCTTAGTTTTCTCGATGGAGAACTCGGACTCAAGTCCGCCGGCTACAAGGAATTCTCTGGCAGTTTCATGCACCATCTTAACTCTCCCATATTTGTCCACGACCACCAGTTGGCCACAGAGCTCGGCGATGCTCTCCTCCAATCTTGGGAATGAGTCGTGGATATCCAGGGTCAGAGCACCGTCCAGCTCGCTGATTGTCATAGGTCGAACCGCGCATGCTGCCCACATGAGAATGGTTTTGGCCAGCTCCTTTCCACGAGCGGCCTGCGACATGTAGTCTAAAGTCCGTTTGTATAGTGACTCCATTCCTCTCGGCACGTCTTCAAGAATCTGGTGGATTTCCTTTCTGCTGTGGCAGCGTAGGAGTTCCTCAAGCACCAAAATTGTCCACAAGAAGGAGCCCTTAGATTTGTCTAGAATCTTCTCGGCTAATGTACCTCGATCGTCAGGTCCCACGACTCCTAAGGCCTGAGTCCTCCTCTCCACCAAAAGCCTGAGATCTGACTCTGTGTCTGTTGTCGAGATTGGCAAGGACTGGACTAGGTTGGGTGGAATGACCGAGAAACCTTGGTCCAGATCGGCCGTATCCCGACTTGTGACGAGAATTCTCAGGGGTATAGATTCGTCCATGTTGGAAAGAATGGCATGCAAAAGGACCGGAGGATTGGAACACTCGTCCAGGGCGTCGATGACCCAGTAATGTCGAGTCATTGTGGCCTGGAAAATGCCAGAAAGGAAGAGGATTCTCCAGAGGGTACGTTCGTCGACGCGATCCAAGCAAACACCGTCCGCCTGCATCCCTAGGATGGCATCACTAGCTTCGGCATTGGAGCTAGCCATCTGAAAAGCCAGAGATCGTAGACAACGACCTAGGTTGGACTTCGACTTGTCTCCATGTTTGAAGAAAAAGTAGCTGCATGCCTGGCCGGACTCCTTGAGCTGATCGATGACATAGCCAGCGAGAACAGATTTTCCAGTTGCTGGCTTGCCCTTGACCCATAGCGTCCTGTCATTTCCGAATTCCCCATCTCTCCATTTGACGTAACTGGCTTTGGTCGAAATCCATCCGCACGACCCGTGCATCCGAGCTTCGCAGACGTTTGCAAGATCATCGTCCAAGACGTCGGCAACTTCCAGGTACTTCTTGAGGTTTTTGATCCTCTCACGCCTTTGCTTCAGCTTCAGCTCCGGAATTGCCGTGGCAATTTTGCTGACAGTAGAGGCAAGCGCGTTTCGTAGGAGGGCGTAGTTGGAGTCTTCAGGTGTGTCAAACTTGCATATCGAGCGGTGGTCAGCAGTCATGGGTATCTGCTTCTCTTCGCGGTACCCGAGGACGGCCGACTCGGGATTGACGATGAGTGAGCTAAACCGTTTCATATTCTGCGTTTCGTAGAACGACCAAAGCTCAAGCCGGCCGAAAAATGCCGAAATTCGTCATTGATCACTTGGACCGCCCCAGAGTTGGGCTCTAGATCGCCAATATAAGCGCGGTCGTACGCAACCCTGAGGAGGTTCTTCAGCATCTTTGCCGAGTCGGCACCTCGATGCGGCGTGGCCAGGAAATAGAATGCGGCGAATCGCCCAGCCAGCGCCTTGTGCACTGCGTCTTGTTTCGCAAGGATATATGCTTTCTTCATCACCAAGCCACCCATGCTGTGGCCGATGACAACGATGTATGTCCCGGAATTGGCGATGCATGGCGAAGTGCTGATCGCGCCTAGGAATGACTTGCCGATGTGGTGTATATTCAAGCAGTCCTCCTTGCCCTTCAAGTAGTACGAATCGTACCCATAGCTATGGGTGCGGACGTTCTTGAATGCGGGGTCTTTGGAGAGCCACTCCTTTGGCCAAAAATGAGACTGCAGGGACGACTTGCTCCATGTTTTTCTAGAATTGCCGCCTAGGCCATGGACGAAGATGAAGTCGATCTCTGGCGCCGTCGGGGAATAGAGGAGGCTCAGTCCAAGCGGGCCCTTCACGCCCTCCGCTTGATCGCCCGAGGTGATTAACGTCCTGGGCAGGGTTTTTGACGGAGGAAACAGGCTCCTCGAGCTCTTCGGCGAGTCGCGACTACTTGAGGGGCTGTCGGGATGTAGGTCGGGCTTTGTGCGCCGCTCCTTTCGAAAGAACTAGCACAGTTAGCGATCTGGTAGGATCAAAGTTTCCCAGGAGGCTAAGGAGGTGAGAGTTAACCATTGTAGTCCGCAGCACTCAGTGCGTGGGGCACCAATCTCGGTTGCCCAGAATCATCCAAGGTGACGTCGGCACGATGGTCTGTCCCTTCAAAAGAATAATGGAACAATGGTACAATGAGAGTTGTTTCAGGAGAGACTCTTGGTGGTGCTCAACCACCTCGCGATCGAAGCACGTAGCAGGTGATCAGCCCTCCCCCTTCGAACCACCAATCAGCTGGTTGCTTCAACCGCCTGTCGATGTCCCCCAGGCTCGGGAAAGACAATGGCATGCATCTATCTACCCTAGAAAATCGCGCACCGAAGATTTCAAGAACACCCCCATTGACCTGTACCTTCTTTGCCATTTCTTGATGATGCTGTGTTGATTTGGCCGATAAGAGGGATTGTTCGCGCATTGTGTATTATTTCAGAGAGCCATTTACTATGGGTTCACAGACGAATCCAACCTTCGCGGTTGGGGACCATGAGGCTTTCATGGAGTTTGCTCTCATTCAGGCACAAAAATCACCGCCAGCTGCCAACAAATTCTGCGTCGGAGCCATACTTGTCGATGCCGCTAAGGGAAAGGTCCTATCGACAGGATACTCGCTTGAATATCCGCGAGATTACAAGGGAGATCCAGGCACCACGCACGCAGAGCAGTGTTGTTTTATCAAGATCGCCGACGAGCACAACCTCCCTGAGGAACGCATCCATGAGGTCCTTCCGGCCAACACGGTGCTGTACACGACCATGGAGCCATGCAACGAGAGACTTAGCGGCAACATGACCTGCGTGGCCAGGATCTTGAGACTTAAGAGCGCTATCAAGACTGTCTACGTGGGAATCAAGGAGCCAGGGACGTTCATCGCGCACAATGACGGGCAGGAAAGGCTGGAGGCAAACGGTGTCAAGGTCGTGTTCCCTGTTGAACATTGGCGTGACTGGATCGCCAAGGTCTCAATGACTGGGCACTGAAGACTGAGAAAGGGTTAGCTAAGAAAAGGAATGGGGTTGCGGAAACACCCGGACGGCCCGTCCAGCCACCCGGCTCTAGTTTATTTTGACCCCCTTATTGTTATTTAGGGACGAAATTGGCACAAATACATAAATATTCCGCACAATGAGCTGCAGCCTCAGTGCATCTCTCAAGAAGTTCTTGCTCCTTAGATAATTCTCATCGATTGACTGACACCGCCTAGGATGCTTCTCACCATTGTGTGCCGTTAGCCGCGAGAATCGGCGTCCATACGTCGTTCCATGACATTCTCCTTCAAGGTCGTGTCCTGCGGTGGGTGGATTCGGCGGTAGGAGGACTCTAGCCGCCCAGAAGGGGGGGCTCGCCTGCAATTGGCTACTCGACCATGATGGTGGGGTGGGGGCATCCAGAAACGCCGCCTATAATAAACCCCGCGTCTCCGAGAGCCTGATGATCTCCAGCTAGCGGGACGCTGAACAGATTCGGCACATTCTTTGACACAGGAAATGAACTACAACGGCGCAGATGGCCTTGAATTCGGGGCGGGCAATATCGAAATAGACCCAGCCGTGTTGAGGGGTAAGCTACAAGCCCTTGGCGAACTCACAATATCGTCTTCATATTGACTGCCTCCCAAGAACTGCCGGAAGGATGCAAGGTCACATCCACCGAGAACCATGGCGTAAGCTTCTGGGCGCAGACGGGTCGCATCGATGTTCGGCTCCGCGATGGTACACCGCAGTCCTTCTTCATCAAGGTCATTTCGAAAGAACTGGGCATGAATATGACCAGGGGTGAATTCCACTCAATGAGCGCGATGCATAACGTTGTGCCAGAATTTGTCCCAAGGCCCATCGCTTGCGGCACCTACAGGACGATAGCAGACACCCACTTCTTCCTCTCCGAGTTTCGAGAAATGACTGACGATATGCCCGACCCTCACAAATTTGCCGCTCTTCTGTCAACACTGCACCAGAAAAGCTTATCGCCTACTGGCAAGTTCGGGTTCCACATCACCACCTACGCAGGAAACCTACCTCAGTTCGTGGCATGGGAAGATAGCTGGGAGACATTCTTCGCCAAGACCATGAGACAGGCGCTTGACCTGGAGATTGAAAGGAAAGGACCTAGTGAGGAGCTCGATGTCCTCTCCCGTTCTCTGTTCGAAAAGGTCATCCCGAGGCTCCTGAGGCCTCTCGAGAGTGATGGTCGAGTAGTGAAACCTTCACTTGTTCATGGAGACCTTTGGTACGCAAATGCAGGGATTGATGTCGACAGCGACCAGCCTCTTGTCTTTGATGCGTGCTGCTTCTTCGCGCACAACGAATGTACGTTCTCCTGCGAAACACTTGCGGTTGCCCATGCTAAATAACTTGAATTTGAAGATGAGTTTGGCCAGTGGCGACCAGCTTGCAATAGGTTTGGGGATGAGTACGTTGCCGCCTACAACACATTCGCCCAGATTTCGCCGCCGGAAGAGGATTTTGAAGGCCGCCTAGACCTCTATAGGCTGTGAGACACTCAGAAACTCTTTTCCTTCCTCCTGATCTACGTAGCTGATATCAGGCTAGGAGGTTTGACACACATGTATCAGCGCTTTTTGCCGATAACGAGACACTTCGCACACAGTGAGGCTATTCTCAGCCTACTGTCTAGTTTGGCGGCTAATGAGCTTAACAGGGTCCTTGATGTTATGAGAGATTTGGTCCAGAGATATGGTTAGCGGAATTTATCACGGCCTAATTGATGTTAACGCTAAAAATGTATCTAATTGCAAAGGAACCGTAGGGATTTAACTGCGGGCCAGGGCAATTGGGGGGGTGGGGGGGCATTGCGGCCGAATGCCTACCACCGGGCCGAGCCGCGTCGGGGATGACCCGATCACGGATCCGGGCAAAGAGCCCCTCACCTTTAGTGCAATAAAAAGCGCCGCATGAGTAGGCACGAAGGTCGGCAATCGAGGGGGAGCGAGTCGAGTAATACATCCCATCAAGTTTTCTCTCCGTCAACAAGCTAGCTATCCACTCCCGAGTCTCTCAGTCCTCCATGATTAGAACCCCCACCACGTCCCAATCTGAGCCTCCTTCCAGCTGCTTAAAGGCATCCTGGATTGATAGGTATTTTGAGTATAGGAATCTGGGCTATGTGCGTTTTAAAACTACCTACTATATGGCAGGGCAGGTGTACGGCCCTCGCCGACTACGCATCGGCTGGTGATTTGACGAAGCTCGGAGGGTGTTCTTGGCCATCGGCGCGCGCCCTCCCCTGTGACGCTTGGATGATCACTTGACGCTTCATGACACTTGGGCTGAGTGGATACGCACTGCCAGTGGTGGTTGATCGTCTACAGCAACTTGTGGGCGCTATGTAGATGGTGTAAAAGCTGCTCTCATTAACTGAGCTAAATCCGCAGTTAATCCACTGCTTGCTTTTGGGGACGGGAACAAGTGGCCCCTGAATACTCACAAGGAACTCGATGCACACCGCAGATCGGCGATGGATGGCACCCGAGACTGGCACTGAGCGGCTCCCTGACCAGATACAAGTATCTGCAATCCCCCATGGCCAGAACGTCTCGCCACGCCCCGAAGCCATCGGTTTTCATATCTGCCATCTTCTCATTCACCATGACTGCGAACAATACCCAAGACAGGACAACTCTAGGGGGAGGATCGTCAAACCGCCGTCTCCTTCCATCATGGGCCTACACGGAAGGATCCTCTCCCTTCCAACCTGGAAACCTGGCAAACACGTTTGGCAACATCCTGGGGAGGGACGCTTCCAACACTGCGTTCATGTTATCAGACGACACGGCCATGACCCCGGATTCACTTCAGCCCTCCGGCACCAGTCCATATTCGGAGCACATCCATCTCCCGACCACATTTCCTAATGAGAGCTCTAGTTTCTACATCCATAGGAAACCCACCGCTGAAAGCATAGGCGAGGACCGAACGCCTCAAAGTCACACACGACGTGTGAAAGCCCCAACTCGACCATTCCGAAACACCATCGACGAACCAAACCATGACCATGGTCTCAAACACATGCCACCTGAACCCGAGTCGAAGGATACCACACTCTTGAACGACAAGACCTCCTGGGTAAAGAGCTTCCGAGAGGATTGCTATGGGGGTTGGGAGCTGGTTGACAACAAAGCTTGGTTGATGGAAACACCAAACTCAAAAGCAAGCCTACGATCCCTTCTGAACACAACCCCGGTTACCGAAGACGACAATGCCCCCCGCGCCCATCAACGAGTCAATTCTGACGAGATATATACATCGTTACTTCCCAGCCGCCTGGAGCCCCTGTGTAGAGCATACGGCATTCGCCTCATCCAATTTTACATCAATTGGCGCTCTACAGGGGACAATATCGAAACAAGACTGTTATTAGTCGATCTAATCATCGCGGCGATTGAAGGGAGAAAGAAGATGAACCTCGAGATCGAGCCCTTTCCCCCTACACCAGACTTCCTTGATCGACGTATCGACGCTATCATGTTAATTCCATTCGATGGTTTCCAAGACCGCCCAGATAACTTTATGATATCTCACGCGACTTTAATGGGCTCAGATTGGTCTACTATGACCCTACGCATGGTGGCTATTGGGATTGTGAAGCTTCACCCCTGGAGGTTGCAAGAAATGTTCTGGGCCGCAACTGACGATGAGGAGCGGCTATTGCAATCTGCCAGTATTTGCGGCAAAATAATAGGCGATGAAATTGGGTGCAATTTTCTTGAAAGTGTCGACCTGATTGAGCTAGTTGAAGGTTGGCTTGCACTCTGGAATCATATGATGGACCAGACCAGGTCTGGCCTCGAAATGGATTGAGTTGGGTTGTGATATGTCAGTCCAAGTTTGTTTGCTTGAATAGTGCATGTTCATAAATACAAATCGCAGTGTGTACCTGAAATAATACTGGGTTATATCCATCATTCGACTGTTTCCCTCACAGCTTGAACAGTGGCTCGCTTCACGCAGGTGTGGATGAAAGGGGCAACTCATCGTTCCGTTGGAACAACACTCTATCGCGTGGTTAAAACTCCCGTCTCGCCCACTTACCACTCACGTAAACTTGCTCTCCTTCCTTCGCCATTGACGAGAATCTCTGTTCTACTTGTACGTATCCACGAGTACTGGTCATAAGCCTCATGTATTCTATTACGCATAAATGGTTTGCCTGCGTAAGTAGCTTCAGCCAGAGCCTTTCTCCCTCCTCACATGCAGTAGGATCCCAAATGTCCCAAAGTTCACCATGAAGGGGACGCCGAGACGCGGCCGAAGAAATGTCCTAAATGCGGAATGGAGCCCTGGGATCTTGTGTATAAGCAGGTGCTGTTCCTTGATGCCAAGGGTCACGTTTTCGAGGTTTCGACTGAGGAGATGGATAAAGATGGTATCTTAAGGGAACTTATAACTAAGCCTATCATTGACGCTCAGTTAATTGAATTTGGGAAGTATGAGGTTGAGAGGAATAAAGAGCCGTGGAGAAGATTTCTTGAGAAGAATTTCCGGAAGGACGAATAGGTATGCAGTTGAAGATGGCGGGGGAAAACACCGATCACGATAATCTTGAAATTATAATTCTTACTGCTCTTGACGCTAAACAATAACACAATTTCCTTCCTCTTAAAACTGGTGATGTTTGAGCAAGAGGATCTCCTGGCCGGTATATCACGAGCTTCGTTGCGCGCTGCGGGCTAACAAAGCCAAGGGCGGCTACCAACCCAGAAGGATCAAAAGATGAATTCCGTAGATCGATGGTAACATCATATGGTGAGCATAATCGGCGGTTCCCGGTGCGGCTCCGCGAACTTGACCCGTTGCCCCAACCCAGGTCCGTGATGGGGCCGGGACCAACGCCTTTGCTAATGGCCTGGAGGTAAAGTAATTTCGTAGTCGCAGAGGCAGAGAAAGACCACAGGTCAGGTACCCGTGTATGAGGGAATCGAGGTTCAAGTCATAATAAATATTCGTTCTGCCGTTTTGATGTGAGTTAATGAGCTCTTCAGGGCCCGGCCACCATATCCCTTACCCCTTTTACACTATTATACTCATCTTTCATACTTGCTGAAACCTTTTGTCTTTCATCTACCATGGCCGGATATACCAAACGCATTGAACATACCAATTCACTCAACGAGGTTCCCGATTCAGAGAGCATTGATCTTTTTCATCGTGTCCTCTGGTTAGGAGCCTTCTACGAGGCCGTTTCAGATTTCCGCTTTCTCTCTTCCGACCCTATCGACAGAGGATCAATGATCAGACAATGGATGTTGTCGATTCGTATCAAATTGGGGCATCATCATAGTGATGACCACCTGTCCGATTTTCAACAACAGAAAGCATGTTTTGAAAGAATGGAAAAGGAGATATCTGAAAGAGCATTGCGTGCTCCACCCAAGACACTACCTACGCCTCGTTCGAACGACGCCAGATGCGAACCAGCAGTCATAGAGGAGCAGCTTCGCAGATTTGCCTTGGAGCAGTTCAATTTGAAGGCCATCCCGACTTCTGGAAGCCTCGTTTCGGACCAGATGCTCTCTCTGTGCGTGGCGTTATGCGGGCGCTGGGGGTACTCCTTGCCCGCATTGTCCGACCGCATCAAGTTCCTCGGTCAGATTTGGGACCTTCTGCCACCAGCTCCCGGACAGGTCAAAGATATTGGGAGGACATGCCACGTGCCTAGGGAACAATAGAACCAACCCCGACCAAACATGTGTCCTGTAGACATTGGAGAATCCTAACACTATTGACGAAGCCAAAAGACACCTCGACAACTTCCTGAAACACGAGTACATTATGGCGACTAAATCTTTCGAAGAGCATGCCGAATCTGGACGGGAAGGCACCCCGAGGCGGGTGCTGGTTACACATGACGGTATGCGTCAACCGAATGTGATGAGGGCACTGGTGGGCTGTAGAGCCCGGTCTGGAGGGGGTCGGGGGTACTTGAGCTCCAGGGAAAAGTCGAACAGGCTTACGGAAAATACTTTCATTTCCATATGTCTATGGTCCTTCTCTACTCTGTCTCTGTGATTGTCTTCACATCAAGTTTTCCCTCTTGAAGTTCTTCAACACTGCCATTGGGCTTGAAGTCGATCTGGTTAGGTTGTGACCTGAGGACCCAAGTGTCCTCGCAAGGTAATCGATCCTTTAAAGAGTCAGAGTTTTACTGTCTCGATGAAGAGCGGGCGGGACATACCATCACCCATGGATAATGCACTCTCCCTGATCCCATTGCTCTTAATATAAGAGACTTGTTCTTACTCGTGACGAACTTGTAGAGATTGTTTTGCTGGACCTGGATTGCGTTCACAGCCATGATGAAGCCTTGCTAGGATACGGATAAAGAAGAGGGCAGAGAAGCAAAGAGGGGTGGTCTTCGCGCGCTATATATAGATGATTGGCTCATCGTACTGATCGCATATCGAGAAGAATGACTCTAGATCGTGCATGAAAGAGTGCTGCCCTCCCAGTTAAGCCCCGGTTGCTGTAAATACCCTCGTGCCCGCCTTTCCCGTTGCTCTCTCCCAGTCATAGAATGAGCCGAACTCGTAACGCTGATATTAATTGAACTGTGAAAAAGTTTACGGTCCCTGGTGGGTGTTGGCTCAAAGGCACATCGCAACTGTTGGTCACAGAGGCACGAAAAACAACTGCCACAGATGCCTATTATTTGGGCTATGCATGCTGTTGGTTGCGTTGGTTGGGGTCAGGGTTGGTACTGCCGAGAAGTGATTATTCCCACTCTAATTCAGCAAGTCGGATCACACCCATCTAAGCTTGAATCGACTAAACAGATCGACCAAATTAACCTGGAGATGGGTGCCTATAAAAAAGCAAGATTGCCGGGGGTGGGGGTTTAGCAAGTCAATGTCCCAACGTTGACGGAGTGGGACAGACAACGGATTAATGCGGCGCTCAGTAATAATCTACTCAGTTCGGCTACTTGACCATGGTTCGTTCGTTCAATGAGAACTTGACTGGACTCGATCAATAGAATGTACATCTCCCCGTTACGAATTTGTTCAGCCATCCGCAACGCCTCTTGATGATCTTTTGTGGACAACGCACTCTGGTGAGTTGTGCTCAGGGATAGGAGTGTTTGTGCTGACTTGTAAAGCGGACAAGTTTTCCACAGCTCGCATCAACGCCTGGCAATCTTTCTTTCTGGGATAGCTTACGCCGCCGGGGAGGCAAGGCCCGGGGTGCTAAAGCCCGGAAAATAGCAGGGTGGCTCCTCTGTAAGCGCCTTCAGAGCCTTACATACCTACAAATCAACAGTATCCAGCTCCATCTGGGGCCCATCTCAGGGACCGGGCCTCATGTGAGGCCCGACGATCAGATATAAATGAAAGCACGCTTCCAGAGATGTCCAACCCCAACTCATCACTGTAACCCCCAGGTGAGATTCGCCAACCCAGGCATCATGGCACTCAACAATAAGACAGAGTTTTCTGCAGAGGACTTCCAGAACGGCAGGTCAACCCAAATATCACTCCTGCAAACTCACTAAACTTCACTAGCCCTGGCTGCACTGGATGAAGAGATAGCCAAGTCGAAGAATCTACGGGCAGTAGCGCCAATCAAGTTGTTGAGTGCGGGCGGTTTCGTCGCCGTTACGTTATTCCACAATCGTCTTTCGACCCAGGATATTGATTATATCATGGATCCAAACACCAAGAACGAAGGGAAGATCAAAGACAAGCTACAGAAGGCCATAAACTCTGTCGCGCGGAAACATGCGCTCTCCGAGGAATGGATCAACTCTCGGATGGAGATTTTCGCCGTTGGGGAAACCAGGCAGCACCTTTTCCGCGCTTCCATCGAACAGAACGTCATTCTCTGGCAAGGCACACACTTGATCATCTACGCCGCGCACTGGGAATGGTCTCTCGCACGAAAGTTGAAAAGGATTGGGTCTCAACGGCGAGAGGTTGACGTCAGCGACGCATTGGAGATTTTGGCCATGGTGGTTCAGGAGAGGGGAGAGCCACTCACTTGGGAGCACGTTAAATCCTGGGATGCAATCGTGTACACGCCGCTCGACGAGACGGCAATCGCACGGGTGGCGAATGCCTACTACGACCGATGGGGGACTCACGGTATCATTAAGGGCGCATGATTTATTATTAGGTAGGGCATCATAACTACCTAGGTACCCAGGTAGCTAGAGCGGAACAAAGGTCAAACACAATACAGATAACCCGTCGGCGCATCAATATTTCTCCTCAGAAACTCTGGATCCGCACCATCTCCTTCGCTCCTCCGAAGTCTGAGTCTTTCCGGCAAAGGTTGTACATGGGCGGTCCAGTTCGGTCGCGTCTGTAGATTGGCTGGTTTGTTGTCTCCTGCGTGCGTTCCATCCCGCCTTAAGCCTTGCTCCAGTTTCCAGTTAAATGCGGAAACAAGGGCCTCGACCAGACTGGCAAGTACAGCGTATCGAATCGGATCCCTATCATGGGGGTCGGGGATTTGGGAGAGCTGCCAGCTATTTTCGGTATGGTAAAAAAAGTAGTCAGACTCGTAACCCATCATGATGAGGTTCCCGGAACAAATATCCTCATACAGGCGATATAACGATCGCAGTGGCGTATCTCGTATGCGGTAAAGAGGAATGCTATGGAGCAGTAGGATATTTGGTTGCAACGAGCTGTTCTCTTTTGAGTGGTAGTCACTGGGCGATGATGGCGCAGGAATCGGGAAATGCCAAGGGATTGGAACGAGCAGTTGAAACAATACTTTCCGTCGTCCAGTGCACTTCCGTAGCCTGCCGTAAGTGGCGCGAAGCTTGAGTGGGCTCTGAAACCTGGGCATCTTGGGTGTCAAGGAGAATGAACTTTTGGTGTTTTTGGAGAGTCTTGGAGAACGCGTAACATACTTACTGTAGATTCGCGCGTTCATCACGTGCCGACTGCCTCCACCTACCTGCCCTTGTTGCCTGTCAAACAGGTTGAACGACTCGTCTTCCTAGCCAGCAGCTTCGAGCATCGGCAAGGAAACGTTTGAGAATGGCAATCATAAGGCGACTGGTAATATACCGAATGCTACAGGATTGCTCAAACCACTCACTGGTTGGTAACTGACGGAGAAGCAAAAGCACTGCCCAGCCCGAAGCGGACGCCGACGAGTTCAACAAGTTACGTCCTGACAATGGATTCCAGCAACACCAACACTACCGCCAACAACAACACACACGATAATTGCCTGAATTAAAAGGCACGATTTCCCGCTTTATGACCCAAGTCAGTCGACGAACCAGCGACAATTTGCAATGTACTGTCTTGGGGGAGCTGCCATCCAGGTGCTGCCCCAAGGCTCCAGACTGTCAAGTTCTTCTATTTATCTTGTTTCATACTTATTATTAGAGATGTCCCTGGCAAGACTTCTTCTATTAACCCGCTCACCCTCTGGCTCCTTAGCCAATAAATAGGAATAGAATAGCACGTACTATGCGTCTTATGGACCCGTAGTTCTTATCCATGGCGGAATGGATTAACGCCGTCACGCTCGGGTGGATAATTGGCTCGAGATATCCCGGGTCGTAAAGAGTGTAGGAATACGGTCTGTAGTCACCACGGCCCAGACGAACTTCTTCGTATAAACCGGTGCTGTGTCAATAAGCCTTGCGGGGACTACTACCTCAACTACTTTGGACTGGTATGGAAGCGAAACCCTTGTGTCGATTACATCCTCGCCTGGAGCTCGGTTCTGGCTTTTGGTCAAGACTGCCTAGGCGGGGGATGGGTATCTCGAGTCCCAGTACCGGCTCCATCATCTACCGAACCCAACGGCACCAATCCATTCCGCCATAGGTGAGAACTAGGCGCCTGCCTCCACGAGACGCATAGCAGACGCCATTCTATTCCCATCTGTTGGCCAAGGAGGCCGAGGCGGTGGCCCGCAGTTCCAACGTCGATAGAGCACCGCAGTTGCACCACCATCCAACAAGCTACCGCTTCCTCCCCAGGCAGATAGAAGAAATCACTACCGCTCTCCCCATATAATTTTAATGGCAGCGACCCTCCTCCTGTCCCTCCCCAACACCCAAGAGTCACATATTGCCAAGCATCAACTTCTTGACGGCAGGCTGCGCTGGCTATCTTCCTTGACCTCCAGCTATGGTGTGATGGACCCATTCACATGACAGCGGATCTCTATGGCTGGACTCTCAAGGGGGCCGACGGATCAAGTCAAGGAAAAGAAGGCCGCGGAATTGGTTGGTTAGATAGCATGCCACCACGTTGAGGCTGCCTAAACTACCGTACAACTCCTGACAGGTTGACTGACCCCAACAGCCACAATGCTTGATCGACTGTGGTTCTTGGCATCGTGTTGGTAGACATGGTGCTGATGATTGTGTTGGAATTGTGTTCTTTAGTATAGTTGAAGGCGGGATAACCGACAGGCAAGATCGATTCGTAAAAACTGACGGTATACTACCACGTAGAAATGAATGAGAGCCCTGAAACAAAAAAAAATAAAAAATAAAAAACGAGTGCGTCTATAATATCCCTAACCGACTGTCTACCGCAGTAGTTTTTGGAACTGGTCAATGATCTGTGATGAGTATTGAGGTCAGCAATATCCTTGAAGTGGACGGAAAGAGCGAGGCACATAGATCCTTCAGGTCGCTGATGAGCGAAACAAGCTCCGAGAGTGTAGATCCGATCACATCAATTTCACGCGGGGGTACATCGCCAGCATGCTCGGCGGGCGACCGACGGAGATGGTAGCATTGGCATGAGAGACATGCCCGTATGGTCACGAAACCACATGCTAGGGCGGCACTCAGGAAGAATGGGGGTCCCCAGATGGCGCAGGGAGTGAGGGCGGTGGTTGAAATAAAGCCGATGACAAACATGGTGAAAGATATCGGGCAGGAGTTATAAAGCCGACCCCGGATAATGAATGTCGGACCCAACAGCGGGCTGAGGTTGGGGGCGGGGGGGTGAGCAGTATTATGCTAGATGTTGCTTTGGAAGTTAGATCCTGGATGACAAGGTTCTAGGACGTCTTGATACATACGGGTAATTTGGTGACGGTGAACCAAAAAAAAAACTGATGGAAAACTGATGGTGGGTTGGAGGAGGAAGAAGGCAAACAAACAAGGCAGCAATCTGGGACAGGTGCGTAGGTGCCTTACCCATGTACCTACCTGTGCGGACATAGGGCTTCCATGTTTGCCAGACAACCTATGCAACGCAGAAGCGAGGCCGGTGAACTACCCGAGGCATTGTTGCCCAAGACTGGCGAGGTAGGTGCTTGATCACCAGAGTGATATACCATGTATCCTAAGTGAGAGACCATATATCTCAAAGTATGAGGCTATATTCTCAAAGTATTAGGCTATATTTCTCAAATCATAAGGTTATCCTTCTCAAAATATGAGGCCATACTTCTCAAAGTAAGTGATCATACTTCTAAGAGTGAGTGACCATGCTTCTTGGTCAAAAGGCCCAAGAGGCGGGGAGCTTCCAAGCAACCCAGCAGAAATAACACCCATAACGCAACTAAAGCTTATATATAAGCTTTAATAACATAATGGCAAGCTAATAATCTTTGCAGCCGCTATGTATGACGCCGTGGTGGCCTTGAGGGGAAACAAAGTGGTGATCGCCTCAACAAGGCTCCTTCTGAGATGTCTGCCATTCCCATTGCAGGGGATGTCAAAGACAATACAACGCAGAAGCGGAGTTGGTAAACTAGTTACCCAAGGCATTGCTGCCCAAGACTGATTCTTTGGTTCCCAGAGTGAAAAACCATCTTTGGTAGCGCCTGATTCCAATTGGATTGGGAATGATCAATAAAGTCACTGTCGCATAAGTCTCGGAGGCACATTCTCACTCTAGCGATCAAGTGCCAGTCTTGGGCAATAATGCCTTGGCTTTATTTCATGATATCAGAATCGTTGTAAGCACCGATGCCCCTCTGCGCCCCGAATCCAATACGCCTAGCAATACAAAATAAACAAAAGAAGAACGAATGTCTTCATCTATATAAGCATACACAATCATCTCGAGGTCCCTGATACTATCACCAATCAAGTGACAGCCTGTCGACACCTTCAACCAACGCCTGTATCACAGGTTGGTTCGTGTTCCGCGCTCCACGTGTCTTGCTTGTCTGCCTCATGCGCGTCCAAAAGACAGGGCAGTCCTTACTGTCACATTGGACATCCTCCACGGGCCCTATTCCCGCACAGCTACGGCAGAGTGATAACACCTCTTGTAAGCGACGCTCCTCGGTCGATAGACGTGTCTGAAGGGTGATCAGCGACGCAGGGACATTGGTTCGACAGGTTGGACACAGAGGATTGTCCTCGTTGGTAAACTTCTTGTTGCAGATGAGGCAGTGGGAGGACTTCATGTACGATTCAAGGGTTGTCTTTCGTTTCCCGAGCGTAGTCGCATGGCGTATTCGCTGCACCTTGGGCATCTCATCATACCACTGTCGAACGTTGGCGCCCACGAGGTTGAATATGCGCTCCAATGGTGGGATCAAGTTCTTGGAGATGTAGTACTCGGCATCAAGCTGCCAATGCGGGTTGCTGAGAAGCTCCTCAGGTGCCACGCAGCGATCGATGAGCCGAGCACCTGGGGCGCCGGTGATGACAACGTAGGGAACCCTCTCGCCGTACTGCGGTTCTGCACGTGCATCCTCGAGCATGCGCTTGGTGCTGATCAGAGCTCCAGCAGGAGGAGGACCTTTGTCAGAGTACGTTCCCAGGCGGACCTCTTTGGCGAAGCAAAAGTCCTGCACCGAAACGTTGTTGCGCATGATCTTCTGGCACTGCTTCTGGAAATATGCCTTGATTTGACTCAAATCCGCCGTCTCAAAGAGCAGTCGGAGAGCCTTCTCCTCAATCTTCTGCTCCGCTGGCGTGCCATCACGACGAACAGTCTCGATTCCCTTGGCGTCAAACTCGGGCTTCACCTGGTCTTTGCTCTCGTACTTGTACCCGACGTATCGCTTCTTGGCAAGAAGAACGCAAGGGTGGTAGACCTTCTCAAACTTGAGTTTGATCGGTCGTGGGTTCATCTCGGTGATGGCCTTGGCAATCTCGTTTCCAATGTCGAACGCCTGTTCCCTTGTTCGACCTTTCATGTAGATGAACAAGCTGTCCGTGTCGCCATAGACGACCTCGGCGCCCCATTTCTCTACCGAGTGGATGTAGGCGATCGCCCTCTCGAGGGTTTCCCGACCTGTCTGCACGATGCTGTCCGCAATCTCCGAGCAGGGCATACGACCGGAGAAGGACGCAGAGGTGTAGCCATAGGTGACGTTGGCAAGGAGCTTGAGAGCCAGCTGTCGGTTGTTCAAGAGTGGCTGGAGTACCTTGTCGTCTTTGTCCTGTTTCATTCCACTCTTGACCATTACTCGCGTTTCGAGAATCTCTGTGAGCATCTTGGCGAGCAATGACTTGCGAATCTCCGTCTTTGCGTACATCATGCCGTTGGGCGCGATGTTGATATAATCTTCCAAGAGGGCAAGGAGGCCTTGCTGTCGCTTGTATTCGGTGAAGCCCATCTTGTTCATGCCCCTCCAGTTAGTAATTCGGCCCAGAAAGGTCGAGTAGCAGTAGTTGTAGGCGATCATGACACTTGGATATAAACTCTGGAAGTCGAGCACCACGAGAGGACTGTTGTAGAAAGCGCTTTGCGGTTCCATGACAAGCGGAAGACACTCGAGAGCGTTCTGACCGCCGACCTGCTTGCGACTGGGTGACACGAGGAGAAAGTTCTCTGGCTTTGCAATCCTGAACATGATAGACTCGACCTTGAACTGCGATCCTCGAGAAAACACAGAGAAGAAGTCCACGCCAAGAAGTCGGGCCTGTTCGCTTGTTCTGGCGATGAGCTCATTTGCCTCAAGAATCTCAATGTCGAGTCGGGTCCGGTTTTGGTAATATCTCAGCATTCTGCTAAGTTCGCGATGCTTTCCATTCTTGTACCAGCTCGTCAATGATTGCCAGGAATAATGTGGGATGCGACGGTGAAGCAGATGCCAGACGACGTTCTCCATCGTGTACTGAAGGAGGTTGAGCTCTCCTCTCATTGCCCTCCAGACGTTGATCATGTGTCGACCTGTGACTCTGATTGTCGAGGTAGTGTTGAACCCCCATCGGTCGTTCTCTTTGCCAAACCTTCCATGGGACTCTGTCTTCATGCGAGAGAACTCATCGCAGAGGTTGTAGTCGTACTTGAGACGAGCCCTCTCAATCATGTAGCCCCACGAACTTCCATGAACCTCGTATCCAGTCAAGATATCAGGATCATGCGTCCTCACAATCTCCACCATCCGCACCATGAGGTCAAGCTCAGAAGCCTCCTCGATGACTTCAGCAGTCGTTTGGCGCCGGATCCGCTCAGTTAGGTCGCTGTCGCCGGCTAGCACCAGAATACCCGTCTGAACCGCCTCCGCTTGATTCTGGCTGCCAATGACAGTCTCGTCTGACTTGAGTGCCCAGAAGACGCACTGAACTTCGTCCTCTTCAGGATTAGGCACGAACTTGCCCCTTGTGTTAACATGAACCTCGAGGCTCATCGTACTCATGTATTGAGCCTCGTGCTCCACGCTTGTCGACTTCTTCCCCTGCGTGTACTTGAAGCCATGCTTATTCTTTGGCGTTGGACCGTCGATCTGAGAGTGGTAGTGTCTTGGGGTTGACGGTAAGTCGGAGCCTGGTTCTGCGTTCGCAGCTCGCTCCTTTTCCAGCCACCAGCTCTCGACTTCGTGATACGTGGGTGGTGGATTTGCAATCTCCCAGCCTCGCAACGAGCACTTCTTCCCTCGACGTTCAAACTGAAGATTCATGCGTGTCTTGTCAAGGGGACCATGCTTGATTCCATAATTGGCTGGTGAGGTTGCCATTGGGTCAAACTCGGGGAGAAATGGGAGCGTATTGCCTTCCAGCCGAAACTCTTTTCCAGCATACTCCCGCATCCGACCGGGGACATCCTTTTCCTTGCTGTAATACGCATCCTGGTAAATGGCATCAGGAAGAAAGTAGTCCTTCAAAGACGAAGCAACAGAGGCAGCAGAGGGAGGTGGCGGCAGGATGAGATGAATTTGAGACCCTGAAAACCTTTCAATGGCTCGGTGGATCTTAGACTCTTGACTATCGCTCTCCTCATCCTCGAGAGCAATGGATGACAATAGAGACGAGGACAATGTTACTTGGGATGGGCCCTTCTCGGGACCAGGAGCAAAGGTGCTGGGGTCGAAGGAAACATGCTTGGTGAAATGACCATCGTCACTCTGCTGAGAAGCCGACTTCTGGCTCATCTGGCTGAGACGGAGTTTCGTGTTAGGATCATTTTGGTCCTTGACAGTTGGGAAATGGAGTTTCGAGTTGGAGGTAGTAGCCTCCTTTGAAGGTGACGTCGAGGCTTTCGTTACCGATGAACGTCCTTTAAGGATTGAATGGGTTCTGAGCGTAGATGTTGAGGGTTTACTCGAGTCCGAGGGAAAGGGAACTAAGTGCATCTCGTCATCATCGACAAGTGGCGGCTCGTCGAGTCTGGGTCGTTTATTGGGTGATAAAGTTGATGTCGAGCTGGGCAAGGGCCTCTTCAACTGTAGGGGGGCGTTGGACGGCGCAGTCTTCCAAGTGCGGCCAACTAAGCCTTCGTTTTCTGCCAACTCAAGCAACTCTTTGCTCAGGGGGATGTCAGGAAATCTACCAGTCTTCAAACCACTTTGACAGATGCCGATCAGTGAGTCCAAAGAATCATCTTCCAGATCATCCATAGCATCGACCGTGGTATCCTGTTTACGTCTCGCCCCTGGAGATTCGGCTGCAGAGCCTTGAGCACCCTTGGCGGCAGCTTTCTCCATAGACATCATCATTGTAATGGCTTCCTCGTCCGAGTCTTCAGGGAAGAAGTCATCTTCTAAGTCACCGACTTGGCGCACCTTGCGTTCGTCGACTTCAATACTGCTTGCTGGGTCCTGCTTCGCTTCTTCTACCCCCGATGGCAGACCTAGTGCTGGTGCAAGGGTGGATGGGAAAATATCTTCAACCGACTGCAACGTAGTTCTTACTTGTTTCTCGTACGGAAGAGTCTTGGCAAAGTTGTTGAAGGACAATTCGTCAGAGGTTGCACCCCTTTCAGCCAGAATAAGTTCTTGAATCTGAGCCCGATACTCGTCCTCGTGGATCCAGCCCTGCGGCTGCGAGTCTCGAACGTTGGCTGACATTGATACAAGAACCTCTGGTGGAAATGGGCTGCTCCCTGGTCCAGGGTTTTGCATCTTCCGTTTCCGTCTCTTCGTCTCGTCCTTCCACAACCCAGCCATGCTGTAAACGTATTTCATGTCTACAGGAATTGGGCTGGTTCGTTCCGTAAAGTTATGATGTAGTAGCCTTTCCCTGACCTTTCTTCGGTTGATAATGTCCTGGACGCAGATGTCTACTTCTATCGAGCAGTGGCTGGCTCGAGGAAGTGTGGTCTCATCTGTGATGTACCCTTCAGGGATGGATCGGGTGTGCCATAAATGCGATGAGTTCGATCCCTCGTCGTATTCAGGGACAGGAGATCGGAATCGTGTACTTGAGGCATCCAAGTAGTCACAACCGTAAAGGTTGAAGTCAGTCATGAACTGGAGAAGGTACTGGAGGTGCGCTTCGTAGGGCTGGAACTTCTGCTTCATGATGACACCTTGCTGAAGAAGGTCTGCCAGTCTCGTCATGACAACAGGGTTGAACATGTAGATCTTCAAGAAGAAGCGGTATCCCACGTGAAAGCCGTAGAACGGAACTCCCTTGACAAGGGTGATTCTCGCCACGAACCTCGCATTGTCGCCTTTCTTGTCTCTTCGATAGCTCACAGCCAATGCATGATCGATGGACAGATGAAAGCGGTAGATGTATGCACCAACTGAGAAAGAGTAAATGACTTGTCCGAACTGAATCTTGATGTTACTTACCTTCATCAGGAGCTAGGCCCCCCTTGTATTCCACGTACAGGTACGGGAACGCGCCATGAACATGGGCACAGACTTTCTGACCTGTTTCTGTCGATCCAAAGATCCTAACAACTGGTACCTTGGGTCCTTTCGAGATCTGAGAAGGACGGACATCGTTGCGAAGCTGGGGGTCATATCGCGTTGGAGTCGCTTGGTAGTGATCGATACAATTCAATCTGACCCGGAACAAGTCCATGTTCCCCGCGCTTTGAATCCATCAGGGCTTAAAAAAGCATAATCAAGAGACGCCGAAACAGTTTATCACAGACAAGATGACTCTGTCATGAGGCAATTCGTCTAGGCTGACACGGTCTTTGTGTAACTGACGCGCCTGAGGACCCATGTCTTGAAGCGTCGCGAAGTCACGTGAGCGCGATAAGCGGCTTATCTAACACTGATGCTTTCCAAATCCATCGCGACCAAGCTTTTGCAGCCTGGACAAGCCTCTGTGTCTCTGGGTCTCTCGTGATCCATCCTTTTTGTATTCTCTTTTGAAGTTGCTGAAAACCATTCGCCTGGCCTTCATCAACCTACACAATGCCTCAACCACAGTCGAACCAGCCAACTGGCGCCGGCGCCGCTTCGAAAGAGGAGAACATCTACATCCCATCTTTCATCAGTAAACGACCGTTCTACGCTGGCGAAGAAGGAGACGACAATGACTACCTCAAGCATCAGCGTCGCGAAGAGAAGAATGAAAAGTCAACATGGTACGACCGCGGCAGGAAGGCCGGCCCAGCCGCCACCAAGTATCGCAAAGGCGCATGCGAGAACTGCGGCGCGATGACACACAAGAAGAAGGACTGCTTGAGTCGACCTCGGGCGAAGGGCGCAAAGTGGACGGGAAAGGATATCCAGGCCGACGAGGTTATTCAGGATGTCAAGATGGGATGGGACGCCAAGCGCGATCGCTGGAACGGCTACGATGCGAAGGAGTATCGCAGCGTGGTGGAAGACTTCAACCAGATGGATGAACTACGGAAGAAGGCCACAGCAGGCGCTGATGACGAGGAAGAAATCGACGAGGGCGACAAGTACGCCGAAGAGAACGATATGAGCAAGCACCAGAGTACAGCGACCCGACAACTGCGAATACGAGAAGACACAGCCAAATACCTGCTGAACCTCGATTTGGAGTCTGCTAAATACGACCCCAAGACACGAGCATTGGTCGACGGAGGCGCAACAGCCGATAAGGCATCTGAAATGTTTGCGGAGGAGGGATTCATGCGATCTTCAGGCGATGCTGGCTCTTTCGAGAAGGCGCAACGATACGCATGGGAGGCGCAAGAAACATCTGGCGACACAAGCCAACATTTGCAGGCAAACCCAACGGCGGGAGAGTTCTACCGAAAGAAGGAGCAGGAAGAGGCGGAGGCGAAGCGCGCAGACCGAGAGAAGGCTTTGCTGGACAAGTACGGAGGGGAGCAAAAGGCAATGCCAGCTGCTCTACGCAGCATGGCGGTTACCGAGTCCGAGACATTCGTCGAGTACGACGAAGCTGGTCTGATCAAGGGCGCACCGAAGAAGAAGGCCAAGTCCAAGTATGCCGAGGATATCTTCATCAACAACCACACCTCGACCTGGGGCAGCTGGTGGTCCAACTTCAAGTGGGGATACGCATGCTGTCACTCTTTCATCAAGAACAGCTACTGCACAGGAGAGGAGGGTAAGGAGGCTTGGGAGGCTGCTGAGCGACAACGTACTGGTGCCAACCTGATTGAGGATAAGGAGGAAGACGAGGAACCTACCAATGAGGATGGAGACAACGAGGCCGAAGAGTCGAAGCCGAAGAAACGGACAAGAGAAGAGATGATGAATGGGGTAACAGAGGAGGAGATGGACGAGTACAGGCGGAAACGAACAGTTGCGGCTGATCCAATGGCGAAGCTCCTGGGCAAGGATGAACTTTTGACATAGCGACAGTATCACATAGCATTAATTCACATTTGAGCAAACAGACGCCTGCCCTCTACAAATGGCACATGGGACTTGATCACATCAGGGACAGGCGAAGCATGAAGAATTGTCGTGGAATAGGGCATGATCCATGAGATTCATTTACACAGGTGAGGAGAGACACCGGAAGTTTTTGTTTGTCGTTATCCGGTGAAATCATTCCATTTTTATCCTCTGGCCAACGCCGCAAGCTATGAAGAGAATCCCCTTCCCGTGAGTGGTATCCCATCACCCAGAGCCCTAGACATGAGGGAGAACCGTTTTTGCATGTTTTGGTGCATTTACTCGTCATCCTCCTCCTCCTCGTCACCCTCTCCGCCCTCGGCGGACTTGGCCTTCTTTCTGCGGACACGGCCGGGGCGGCCACCACCGAAGGGCGAGGTGAGAGCGAAGTCAATGTGCTTCTGGGAGTCGAGACGGACGATGAACGAGGGGACGTTGACGATCTGCTTGCCGACTCGGATGTGGCGCTGGCGGATCAGGACACGGGCGTGGTGGATGGACTTGGCCAGACCAAGCTTCCAGACGCAGGTCTGGAGGCGGCGCTCCAAGAAATCCTCGATCTTGAGGGCCAGGACGTAATCCAGCTTCATGCGGGACTCGTCAAGGACACCGACGCGGACGAGACGGCGAATGAGGGCATTGCCTTCGAAGAGACGCTTGGGGTCCTTCTCGTCGAGGGTAAGAAGCTGACTGTGAACTGGTTAGAGAGTGTCTTTTTTCGATGCGCAAGTCGGTTCGAGCATACCGGGCAGCACGACGGATCTTGGACAGAGTCAAACCGACTCGCCAGACCTCACGCTTGTTGCGCAGGCCATACTCGCCGACGAGCTTCAACTCAGAGTCCCTGTTGTTATTCGCGTCAGTTTACTTTCACAATCGACTTAAACAGAGACAAGCTCATGTTCAGTGGCCGGTGATTACTGACAGTCGAGCAGACTCGAAGGGTCTGCGAGGGACACGGGAGGTCTTCGAATGGGCGCGGGGAGGCATCCTGAAAGACTTTGTTAATTGATGCTCGTGGTGATGTCGCCGTCGGTGGCACTCACTTGACTGGCTCCTGGGTGTTTGGCTGGAGTTGAACTTTGGCACACACGAGGTCAAAAAATCGCTACTTGTGTGGAGGGAAATTTTTGGCTCCAGTTCAAGGTCACGTGGGTAAAATCGAGAACCCTAACGAGAGTGGGGTTGTGTGCGTTGTAAAATGTGAGCCGCCCTTGCCCTACTGATGTGGAAAAAAATTCGGATAATCTCAGGTCCCGCTCCCACAAGCCCGGCTGCCTTCGTGAAATCCACAACACCAAGCGAAGGTCTTCACCATCTCTTTCGCCAACCCACGACTACTAACCCCAACCCTTCCCGCGTTCGGCAGATAACGATTCGAGATGGGTCACTCCTACGGAAAGAGAGCGGGCACCCGCGTACGTTGCCTCACGATTTCGAATTTCGAAAGACGTCGAACATTGAAACTGACGATTTTTTGCAGTATGCCTTCAGCCGGGACTTCCGCAAGAAGGGCATGATCGCCCTGAACACCTATCTCCGAACGTACCGGTGAGTGCGAGCACGAATTCGCACGAAACAGCAGCGACAGAAACTGATCGATTGGGCAGTGTCGGTGATATCGTCGACGTCAAGGCGAACGGTGCCGTCCAGAAGGGGTAAGCAAGCAACACCCTCACCACCTTGCGACAAATACGCGAATTGCGAGATTGGGCGCTTGGGGGAAACTTGTGCCATGGAGCAGGAGGGCTGACAATCGAAATACAGTATGCCCTACAAGGTGTACCACGGCAAGACTGGTGTCATCTACAACGTCACCAAGTCCGCTGTTGGCATCATTGTCTACAAGAAGGTCAAGCACCGATACCTCGAGAAGCGAATCAACATCAAGATCGAGCACATCCAGCCCTCGCGATCCCGTGAGGACTTCCTCAAGCGGGTGAAGGCCAACGCCGAGGCCAAGAAGCAAGCCAAGGCCGACGGTGTCGCTGTCCAGGTCAAGCGCCAGCCCGCCGGACCCCGAGATGCCCAAACAGTCTCCCTCACCGACAACCCTCCCGAGACCCTCACTCCTCTCCCCTACGAGACTACGATCTAAAAACGGATTCTGCTGGGGTTGGGTGGTGCTTGCTTCTTTTTGCTTGGGGGTATTGCGTCCGGATGGGAAAGAAACTCTGCATGGCAAGGGCTTGCATTTTGATGTCGATAGGGAAATGAGACTAAAAATGACATCGTTTGAAAGCATGCCAAAGTCTGTATTTGAAGATACCTCTGGTGAAGCGTGTCTGACCCATGTCGTGGGTTGGTCATTGACTTGACGCATCAATGAAGAACCCGGCTTCGAATAAGTTGGTCTCTGTGACTGGTCTATGTAGTGTTGCTGCTGTCAGTCCTTGAATTGTAGTTGGAGGTCCTTGTTGGTATGGAGGTCAATGGCCCTGGATTCCTTAGAATGCCTCCTGTCTTCTTTCCAGCTGCCAACCATCACCACCAGAGTGCAGGATGGATTGTCAGTCCACACTCGTGCCCCAACTGAGCGCTCTCAAGCCCGTTCGATGACACATCGCTCAATTGACACAAGCCACCGTTTTACACTGCATGAACCTACTTTCATGTGTCTAGACTCCCTTTTAATGTGTTATATGTTTGTGAATGGGAAATGTCAGAATGGAATGAGCATCAAGGCCAATCATAACTCCTCGCTGGCTCTCTTCTCGTTCTTCTCGACGGCGGTCCAAAGAGAAGGAGAAAGAGATATAGGGTAAATATGAACTTGTACAATCTCTTCTCACCATTTGTCCTCATGTGTGCTATGGACGCATGTCTGTGAGAGTGGCAGTGAGTGTGCACATTTCACAAAGCCAAAATGTGAAAATCGCCGAGGGCCAGTAGCATCGTACGACAGATACTACCCTTCCTTTGATGGTAACACGGTTTTAATTGTACAAACATGTTTAATCGTCACCTTTCATGAGTGCTCGCATGAGTCTGGTCTAAGTCGGATAATTTCTGTCCGACCACCGAACCCAACTCGGGAGCCTTGCTGCCTCGACCAATGCCAAGGAAAAAAAATAAACCACCACTCGCGCAGAGTCTCGGGTCCAAGGGGTGGCTCTCTGGGGTCAAAAAGCAAATATGGTGAGCTTGTAAAATAATGAAATAAATATCACAAAATGCTATGACACTTTGTGGTATCATAATTCTGTTATATAATTATCCTTAACCTTCTTCTTAAAAACTATACACCTGGTGATGAGACGAATTCGAGGTCTTGCCGTTCTGGTGTCTCGTTTATTTCTTCACCCACAACTTCTCATCTCTTGCCCCACACCAAATGCAAGAATACGTACCCCCGTATGACGCTCCTCTTGCAGCCCAGCCACTGAGAGCTATCGCACCCAAGAACAGCCACGCTCAAAGTCGCCCGAGATTTGTCAAGGCTGACGACGACGACCCAAACTCTTCCTCGATACAGCGCGCTGCAAGCTGCTGCCTTGCTCTCTCCTCTTGTCGTGATACCAGTACACATTGTTCTCTTTCCAGTCTCTTTAGCTTGCACGGCGTCGGGCCTCGACGGGGGTTATTTGTCTCGTGATATCCAGGGGTCTGTTGGCAGCTGTCGAAGCTCAACAGATCATTTCTCGCATCCGCGCGCATTCCTCCCTTACCTCTATCGAATAATCGCATTGCGGAGCTCATCCGCTACCATCAGAAGTCATGGCTACCGTGCGCGGTATGGAGCATACCAAGTTCGTGAATCACGGCCGCGCCGGAAGGAGGAGAGCTAACTCATGATCTTGTGCAGAACCGACCAGGAGCTGGCCATCAACATCAAGAAAGCTACCAATGCCGAAGAGATCTCCCCGAAGCGCAAGCATGTACGAGCATGCATCGTCTACACATGGGATCACCGATCCTCGGCCGCCTTCTGGTCCGGCATCAAGGTGTATGTCTCACATCTCCCCTCCATCATGACTTCTCTTGTTGACCCGACCTGTTCAACAGCCAACCGATCCTCGCCGACGAAGTTCAGACGTTCAAGGCCCTCATCACCATCCATAAGGTTCTCCAGGAGGGCCATCCCAGCGCTCTGAAGGAGGCAATGGCCAATAGGGGCTGGATCGAGAGCTTGAACCGCGGAATGGGCGGAGGAGGTGAAGGCATGCGTGGTTACGGTCCCCTAATCCGTGAATACGTCTACTATCTCCTAGCCAAGCTCTCCTTCCACCACCAGCACCCCGAGTTCAACGGTACCTTTGAGTACGAGGAGTACCTGAGCTTGAAGGCTATCAATGACCCCAACGAGGGCTACGAGACCATCAGCGACCTCATGGTGCTGCAGGACCAGATCGAGCAGTTCCAGAAGCTGATCTTCTCTCACTTCCGGAACGTGGGAAACAACGAGTGTCGAATTGCTGCCCTGGTGCCTTTCGTTCAGGAGAGTTACGGCATCTACAAGTTCATCACCAGCATGCTCCGAGCCATGCACTCCAGTTAGTGGTTTACCCACCTCTTCCATTTTGTTTGACTAACCTTTGATAGCTACTGGCGACGACGAAGCTCTTGAACCTCTCCGAGAACGATACAATGCCCAGCACTACCGATTGGTCAAGTTCTACTACGAGTGCTCCAACCTTCGGTACCTTACCAGCCTCATCACCATCCCTAAGCTACCTCAAGACCCCCCGAACCTCCTTGGCGAAGATGATGATGCCCCTGCGCTTCCCGCACGACCAAAGCAGGAGATAGAGCGACAGCCAACCCCTCCACCAGCGCCCAAGGACGAAGGACCTGACGAGATGTCCGAATTCTGGAAGAGCGAATTGGACCGTCAGAACCGGGAGTACGAGGAGCAGCAGCGTGTGCTCGAGGAACGTCAGCAGCAGGCCCTTTTGGCGCAACAGCAGCAACAACTCAATGCGCAGCGGGAGTTTGAGGAGCAACAGCGCCTGCTGATGGAGCAGCAACAAAGAGAACAGGAGGCTCTCCTAGCCCAGCAGGCGCAATGGCAGACTCAGGGTCGTCTTGCCGAGTTGGAGAGGGAGAACCTCAATGCGCGCGCGCAGTACGAGCGTGACCAGCTGATGTTACAGCAGTACGATCAACGTGTCAAGGCTCTGGAGAGTGAGCTGTCGCAAATCTCAAACAGCCTCGGCCAGCAGATGTCGAGCAAGGACGACCAGATCCGGGCACTCCAGGAACAGGTCAACACATGGAGGACCAAGTACGAGGCGCTCGCGAAGCTTTACTCTCAGCTGCGACACGAGCATCTTGACCTCCTCCAGAAGTTCAAGGCTGTTCAGCTCAAGGCTGCAAGCGCTCAGGAGGCCATCGATCGACGAGAGAAGCTCGAGCGCGAGATCAAGACAAAGAACCTCGAGCTGGCTGACATGATCCGTGAACGTGACCGTGCTCTTCACGACAAGGACCGACTGAACGGAAGCAACAAGGACGAGGTCGAGAAGCTCAGGCGTGAGCTTCGCATGGCCCAGGACAGAGCTGACAACTTGGAGCGCAGCAAGGGCAACGAGCTCTCGACGATGCTCGCCAAGTACAACCGCGAGATGGCTGATCTGGAGGAGGCACTGCGCAACAAGTCGCGAGCTCTGGAGGATGCTCAGATGAACCTCCGAGACGGAAGCTCCGATCTTGAGCAGCTTCTCCGTGACAAGGAGGAGGAGCTCGAGGTCTACAAGGCCGGCATGGACCAAACCCTCATCGAGCTCAACGAGCTCAAGCAGAACCAGGGTGAGACCGACCACGCTCTCGACGGTCAGATTGATGCTCTGATCTTGGCCAACCTCGACAAGATCAACGACATCATCGACTCGGTTCTGCAGGCGGGTGTTGCGCGTGTTGACGATGCGCTCTACGAACTGGACTCTAGTATGCAGGCCGGTAACCAGAACGCATCTCCCACATACGTCCTGTCGCAGATTGAGAAGGCATCTGCCAGTGCTATGGAGTTTGCTACCTCGTTCAACAACTTCATCGCAGATGGCCCCAACGCTACTCACGCGGAGCTGATCAAGGCCATCAACGTCTTCTCTGGCGCCATTGCCGATGTGTGCAGCAACACCAAGGGTCTTACCCGACTAGCGACCGACGACAAGAAGACCGACTCTTTGATGAACGGAACTCGCCAATCGGCGCTGTCGACTGTCCAGTTCCTCCGTGGACTGCAGAGCTTCCGACTTGAGGGCATGGACCCTCTCCAAAAGACTGACGTGGTCATCAACAGCAACAATGACGTGCAGATGAACCTGCAGAAGCTCAACAAGCTTGTTGAGACGTTCGCGCCGGGCTTCGGCAAGCTCGCCAACAAGAAGGGAGACCTGGGAGACCTCGTTGACCAAGAGCTGAGCAAGGCTGCTGATGCCATCGCTGCCGCAGCAGCACGACTACTCAAGCTGAAGAACAAGCCTCGCGATGGCTACTCTACATACGAGCTCAGGGTGCACGACTCGATTCTGGACGCAGCTTCAGCTATTACCAATGCCATCACCCAGCTTATCCAGGCGGCTACAGTGACACAGCAGGAGATTGTGCAAGCGGGCCGGGGATCATCCTCACGAACAGCCTTCTACAAGAAGAACAACCGATGGACAGAGGGTCTCATCTCTGCGGCCAAGGCCGTGGCATCGTCTACGAACACACTCATTGAGACTGCGGACGGTGTCATCTCCAACCGCAACAGCCCCGAGCAGCTCATCGTGGCCTCCAACGACGTCGCTGCCTCGACGGCGCAGCTTGTGGCCGCCAGTCGAGTCAAGGCTGGCTTCATGTCCAAGAGCCAAGAGAAGCTGGAGCAGGCCAGCAAGGCAGTCGGGGCCGCATGCCGCTCGCTCGTTCGACAAGTCCAGAGCATGATCAAGGAACGCAGCCAAGAGGAGGACCAGGTAGACTACTCCACACTCGGGGCCCACGAGTTCAAGGTGCGGGAGATGGAGCAACAGGTTAGTGCATGCATACCCCCCATCCAATCTTGCGTCCCCTCTCATCTCCGGAGTTTGGCGGCCACAACGGTTACTATATCCGGGCTAGCTTCATGATCGACAACTGACAGCCACCAACAGGTCGAGATTCTCCAGTTGGAGAACGCCCTGGCGGCCGCCCGGCATCGCCTTGGAGAGATGCGGAAGATCTCATACCAAGAAGAGTAAGGAGGCTAATTTGCCCGGGGTGTGCGCATTCCCCCAGGTCCAGCCCCCGGGCCTTATTGGGCGGGGGCCAACGGACAGGAGAGGGGAGAAGAGAGTTGATGGCTTGCGAGGCGTCATAAGCTTGTTGGTCCCCGAGAGGCGTCTTGAGCTAAATGTCTTGGTCCCCGAGCGGCATCAAGAGATGGAATCAAGACAGCGACCCCGTACAGTACCGTACAGTGCCCTACGGACTAGTATGGATCGGGTCGAATTGACGGGGAAAACGGGAGAGAATCTTTAGTGTGTGTGTATTGGATGGGACGGTAACCTTTTTTTTTCATCATCATCTTTTTTATCTTGTACTAGATAGAAAGAGGAGTCGCCAAGCGAATGAGACAGCCATAATCACCTTTTGGACTTTTTGCCCATCGTGTTGTGACTGAAATCGGATATTCACGACACCTTCCTTCGTCTGGTGTCTTGGCGATGTTGGTGTTGAGTCCAGATCTCGGAGCCTGAGTCGTACTCTTCGTATCGAGACGGACTTGACACACACACACGGGATGCATGGTTCCTTGGTTTCTTCTCACAGCCTGCTTCAAACCTTGCAGCTTGTTTGCTTGTTTGCTTGTTTGCTTTTGGTGTTGGTGATATGAAAAGCCTCTTGCGGCTGAAGTTCAGGGTAGTATTGCCAAGCGTGCGCCATGATTCCCCCCCTCATCCATGTCTGATCTTCTTGTGACCTGCCGATCGCGCAAGCCTCATCCAGCCCTCCCTCCTAAAAGTCCCATGAATTGTCTCATTTCGAGACTGTCTTAGTCTCCTTAGGAGACTGATTGTGACGGGCTGAGGCGAAGAGATGTGTGGGCGGGGTTGGTTGATTTGCTGTTGCCATCGTCGTTTCATTGGCGGCAAGTGAGGAATCCCTTTGAGATCCTGGGTAATCCTCCAACGGAATTGCATCAGGTTGAATGCCTAATTCTTTGAGGAACTCATTCGACATTGGCCCTTCCCTTTCTCCAATAGTCATCAAAATGATGACAAAGTAGACGATAACCCCCAAGGGAAACCAAATGAAAAAACACCACCAATCGCTCCATCTGTTCTGCTCATCAAGCGTGGGATCCAGAAACGCTCCGAAAAAGGAGTGAGCGCATGCCACGTAGCTGAGGGTAATGACGACACATAGGGACACTTGGTAAGCGGTGTCTACCAGGGCTTCTCTTTTTGCTTTGAGCATGAGGGTGTATGGAGCAAGGAGGAACCTGAAAGGAACCTGGAAAAATCTGACGGCTAGAATGAAGTACAGCCATAGAGCGTGGACAGGTCGCCTTCCCTGGGCATTGTTCTCTGGGTATGTCATATTGGTGACGGCCGTAGTGGCAATAATGGTGGAGGGGATCGAACTGTTGGGGAATTTCAGCGTTGAGATTATGTTGTGAATCGTGATATCGCGATGCTTGAGCTGATAGACGACAGGTGGAGATGGTGAGCTGAGGGTATTAACCTCGCGTAGCTCGATTGATGGACTGATGGTTGGAAGAAGCGGGGGGTGCACCCGACTTTTGTGCGCAGTTCCTCTGGGTATGGGTTAAGAGAAGATGGTTTTGTTGGGGAACTTTATGCACACAGAGGTCATGATCTTAATGACATGGCTGAGGTCGGTGTCGGGGCTGCGCAGCATTGTGCTCAGTGTTGCTTTGGAGGTTAGATTCTGTATGACATGGATGGATGGAAGGTTCTGAGACGTCTCGGTACATACATCTCCTTGCTTGCGGACTACCATTAGGTACTGGGTAGGGATCTAGACCAATTATGATGAGCCTCTTCCTATACTTACCATAATCAAGATGAGAGATTAACCTATTCCTATATTATTTTGATGGAGTCTTGGATGCGAACCGCGGGAAGTCATATCCGCAGTATCACGGGGAATAAAAGCAAATGAGTGTTCTAGGACAGCAATTCGATTCAATAAAGGTCAACTCCCTAGATCCACCTCGCCCCGAACTTCCTGACCTTCTCGCACTACTTGAAGGAGTTACTGAAACGTGCGTCAAGCGGCCGATATCTGGAGTTGATGAGGTCAGGTTAGCTCTCCGGGTCGGTTGACGGTGTCTTGTTTGAAGGCAAACCTACTTCAGGATCTGGTTGACGGGGCTGGATACGCGAGAGGAATGCGAGGGTCGCACCTGACCAGAAGATCATCATAGCAGCGCAGATTTGTGTAGCCATGAGTAATTCTTCCCGCTTCCTACCAGCCGGTTCGTCCGATGCCATGAGAGCAATGAAAGAGAGCGCCACCCAAGAGCCGCACGCGAGGATGAGGGAGATCATGGAAGAGACCGTGACAAACGTATTCCAACTACCCACCTCCCTGGACTCGGGGGCTGGCTCAGTGACGCTGGAGTTGGCCTCCTCAGTTTTGTCTTTCTCCTCGAAGTGAATCATGTCGCCGAGAGCGGTACTGGAAGGTGGTATTGGTAATGGCGTAGTAGCAAAGTCGTAGTAGTTAGTCGTGGTGGCAAGGTTTTGGTGAGATTGAGAGTGATGTAGTGATGTGAAGTTGTAACGAGCTTTGTGTGAGTGTCGAGCTCAGAGAACTTGACTGATGAATTGGATGAGATGGGAAAAGCAATAAAACAGAACAGAAGGCATTGTTCTTATAATTATGTCTTGTTTGGCAACCTTACTTTAAGATTGTCTTTGTTGGGATGACTTGAGATGCACGCTGAAAGCATCGCGAAGTTGGACTTTGAGGCAGTGTATAATGGTGAGCCACCTCGCGAACGTAAAAGGGACGGCGATGACGAAGGGCGGACACAGGGATCGCGAGCAACCACGGCCAATGGTTTCAGAGATATGCGAAAAACTAAATATGTTCAAATCCTAAGCCTTTTCTTAGACTGCATTGATCTAAAAGAAATCACACACTTACCTACCGTTTAAACGATTCTTAGGCCATGTCATTGAAAGCATGATGATACTCTCTCTGTGTGTATGGAGTTCCCCAACAAAAGCATCTTCTCTCCACGTACCTTCGAATACTCACTCAGAAATTTTGTATAAAAGTGCCTTTTCTCGCTTTCTTCCAATAATCATACCATCAGTCGAGCTTACGAACTGCCTTCGTCCACCGGCACAAGCATCACTGCATCACACTTCGCAACACAACCATCAACACTGGGTTCCTGCAGCAATTTGATCCTCACCAACACAACCCTCACCAACATGGCTCGCTTAGAAGATGACGACGAAGCCGAACGCCAAGGCCACACTCTCTGGAAGGACTTGATTCCGATCGTGAGACTTCTCGTTGCCCCATACATCCCCATCATGGAATACGCAAGGAAGTCTGGCCCCAACGGCACGGCCAATGGTTTATTTCTGTCCCTCGCTGTCACCTTTTGGTGCTGGATGTCTATATTCTTCTTTTGCGCGGCAATTCTGGATGATGGGACCGGGGAGGTCTCTGCGTGCTGCGGTCTCCTCTGCTCTGTGGTGGCAGCAATCTGGTTTTTTGCCATTCTGATAGCGAACGAGGTGACGCAGGAAGGCTCTAACGTGTGGTCGACATCAGGAGAGTTCAACATACTATTGCAGGGCATGTGGTGTTGCTTCAGTCTGTTTGTCAGAATTCTCTTCACTCCTTACATCCGCATCCTCAACCAGGAGATATGGGGGGTACTGGGAATGGCTTATTATGCGGCCATGTGCCTTTGCCTCACCCTGTTCTACGTGGGATGCCCATTCTTTTTTGTAAGGGCACTTCTGGATCTTCCATTCAATGGGCTCAGATGGGATTACTGGTGGCTTTCCTGCCGTTGCTACTTCGCTTCTTCTGCTCTCTACTGTCTGGTCCTTGCGACCACCGGGCGCCCTGGCCGCCTTCTAAGGCGATACTTTACTGCTGTCGTCAGATTCCTGCTCACTCCGTACAGCTTCCTCATCGCCGAAGCAGGAGAATCCGGGATCGCTCTCACGGTACATGCTATTTTCGTCTGCGTCCTCGTCACATGTTTCCTTCTGCAGTCGGCCTGGTTCTTTTACCTTGCTCTGTTGGATCCCTGTCTGGACAACGCAAACAGGATCGGCTTTTGGTTGGCCTCGGTCGTCTCCCTTCTTGTTGCTGCTTGCATGTACCTTCTTACACTTGCAACGGCGATTGGATCCACGATTGGAGACTGGCATCAAGAGAAGCTGCTTGTCGCTTCACTGCTTGGGCGGCTGGGCATCAAGCCGAGAGCGAGCTCGCCGGAGCGTTGCCCCTCTGAGACGATGGGTACGGCATCTCAACCAAGCCCTCCCGGTGACCCCCTCGCCTCAGCCCATGATGATCAGTTTCCCAGGGGCTGAGGCGGTCTTGGATTGAGACAGCCTAGAGGACTGTTAGCGCTCAGGTCATTAGTGATAGAAATTCGAAGAAGCAATGAATACACTGCTAGCGCCATGCGAGGCACGACCTGTCACGATTGACATTGATATGCCCGTGGTGGTGATGGTGATGAGACGCACGATTCTTGAGAAACAAGGCTTAGAGTATCGTATGAGAATGATACTCATCATGTCACTAGACTGTGTGTTGGCCCTTAGCGCCTCAGCTAGCAATCCATTTGAAGAAGCAATCAACGCGCTGCTAGCGCTATGCGAGGCACGACCTGTCACAATTGACATCGACATGCCGTCGTAGTCGTGGTGGAGCTGACGGGAGATGCACACTAGCACGATACTGCAGCTTCACCGGCCACGGCATTTGATGATCGGCAACCCACCCTTCAACGAACCATTGACCCTCTTTCCACCCTGGAACTGATGTAGTCGGGTCACAAGCAGATCAGACAGGGATCCATGAGGGGAGCACCCGCAGCACGATGGGCAAGAAATAAACGAGACACCAGAACATTGAAGGTCATCTAACTTCTCTTGAGCATAATCAGTATAGTTATATAAATTAATTTAAATTCCCCCATAAGAGAGGTAATATTTTTTTGTCTTTTGAATGTACTTTTTTCTACTTTATTGACTATATTTAGAGGAGAGCAAGCTCACCTGTTTGTGCTGGTGTCTTTTTCCCCCCTTTAGCAGTGTGTGCAGGAGAGAGGGGAAATCATTTGGCAAGTCGAAAACCCATACGAACTCAGCGACAATTTGTCCATTCTGGGTTCTGCACCAGCTCAAGCCCCCGCTTTCATCTTGGCCTCTAGATCGCAAGAACTCCAGCTACTAAGATTGGTGGGGGAGCAGGCAAGACACGTTTTCGCGTCAGGTAGTGATGATGGGCCGGCCTCTTGGCAAAAGGCAAAAACCCTGTGCTTTGATCATATCCAGGCCTGGCACTTGACCGGGTACCCGGAACGGCGCAGATAGAGTTGATCACCAGAGAAAACGGTGAGGGTGAATGTCGAACGAGACACTACGTATCCTTGCTAGGTAGTGGCTAGGTAAGATGGAGAACGGGACGCACAGTCCAACAAGACAGTATCCGATCCGAGCGTTCCATTGTGGTTGTCGATGCGCCTCTGGCCGGGGATAATGCTGTTTGCGTCGTATGCATGGCAGCTGAGTTTATCCAGGAGTGGCGCCGATTGGCATGTCGCAGTTTACGTTGATCTGCCTGTCCACTAGGCTTGCACAAGGTAAAAAAACTTAAGACACCAAGATAGCAGAAGGGCCTAACTTGCAGCCAAGGTAACCATTAGAAAACCAAGGGAGAAGAGAAATAATAATAAAATTATTTTCTAATACTGTTCAATTCCTTTGATAATTTTCTTAGAATTCTTAGGCCCTAAATCCGGTCGTATTCCCCCTAATAACCATTGATGTTTGATGGCGTGGCTTGGTCCCCCGCCAGGTGTGGCGTGAGCCCACCTGCAAGCCCTCGGAGGTTGGTGGTAGTGTCAGGCCTGGTGCAATGGCCATTTTGAGAAGACTAACGCATAAGCGGCTGGTTGGGGGTCGAGATCGATCAGCCAAGCGATACGCTTGCTCTGTCACACAGTAGGGCTGATCGATCGTGCGGGGCCCACTCATGGGGGCAGGGGACTAGGGGGTTTCATGGACCCTTGCATGGTGCTAAACGTGGTTTACGTGGTTGAGTGATGGAAGCCAGCCATCCTTTGACACACCGTTACCTACCTACCTAACCAATCCAGGGTACCTAGAGGTAGGTTAGGGTGCGGGCTATGGTTGCAGCGAAGCAATGAAGGTACGTATCCATGGATCTGAGCAGCCTGGCTTAGAGTGGGCCGCCAGGCACCTGGTCGGAGGGTGACACATGGCGTTCGGAGGCTTCAGGGCCCATGACTCCACTCACTTTGGTGACTACCAACATCAACCTCGGGGCAAACTGGGCCCATCGCTCATCGCTCTGCATCGGACTGCACAGTTTCTGGCAGCTGTCTGGCACCGGCAACTAAGGACATCACTTTTCTCTCACCTTCCCCTCACTTCCACCTCACTTCTCTTGTCGCCTGAGTAGGTAGCTGCGTTTGTTTCTTGGCAGCGAGTGATTCACTGAGGGGTGGGTCTAGAACCTTCCGGCAGCGCTTTTGTCACTAGCCTGATATAGAATAGCCTCATTACCAGAGGGCGGTCCCATCGATGCCATACAGTAGCAGCATGGTGCTCAGACTGTGCACGCCTACCAGCGCGGACCAGCACTCCCTCGCTGCTACGAAGGTCTTTAGTTGGCTGCCGGAAGTCCCAGCCGCCGGCGGTCTAGTCTGCGGTCCTGGCTTAATGATAACGTTGTCTATCACATCAAAATGTCTCTACAGGATCACTTCCGACATCGCTCCAGAGCTTCAACGGAGGACCACGCGCCATATTTAACTCATTGCTAATTTAAAATCAAATGACCACAACAAATCATGGGCCATGCTATAACTTGCTTTTCTCCTTGGAGAAAAGAACACGTAACATATCCAGCATCATGAGGGATGTGAAAGAAATGACTGCCACTCGTTTTCGGCATGCATTTCTTCAGGTACTGCCCAATCCCAAAACACACAATTGCCTGACTCAACCTGATGCATAGGGCTGCTGCTAGCCGGAAGGGCTTGGAATGGCTGAGCCATGGGGGCATCGAAGAGGGTCCAGCTCGCAGGCACATCTGAAGCATGCTGCATCTGTGGGTGATGATCCTCAATCCCGTCTACCATCTGAGTGTGTTGAGAGGGGAGAAACTGTGGGATCGGGTGCATTATGGGCGCTTCAGCTAAGGTATAGCCCGACTGGAGCCCGCCAGCTGGTGGCATGGTGTTGTGGATGTTGCTACCAACATGTGGTTGACCATAGACATGAGATTGATCTGGCGCCTCTGGATTCATGAACCTCACCCCAAGAGAAGTGAGAGTCTGGGCTTCGGGAGAAGCATGTGGGATGTTTGGCACGATCATTTGCCCTTCAGCGTGTCAGTTGGTGTTGAAAATAACCGAACCAGCCACTTACCTGGAGTGTAGCCATAAACATGTTGCCAACAAAGATCAGCAGCGGTTTCTGGATTAGCAGCGAGATGTATGGTTGTGCGCAAAAGCTCGATACCATCTCTCGTCGAGTACTTGACAAGAATAGTTTCATGCGCTCGTGATTCCAGCGTCCACTTCCCGCCAGGTTGAGGTTCAAGATGACGAAGAGCTGGACCGGCCAACAGCGCCTTGATATCTGCGTTTGTGGCGCGAGGTGGATATTTAGGTGTTCGACCTGAGGGGGCCCGGTGAACAGCTCTGGGGAGAGTGGGTTTAGGATTCATGGTGGTGATCGAGGGATTGAAAGGAAGAATTTTGATAATTCCAGGCAATAGTCCGCACCTGTTTTGAGAGAAAAGATAGCCAAAGTTGGCGTAGGTTATTCTTGAGAGCGGAGGATGTGAGGGAACAAGCTGGAGGTGTTTATGGGAAAGCAATTATGAGAGGAAGTGCCAACAGCATTCCATATGACGCCCCAAAAGAGTGCCAGCGACGTGAACTGGATGCTACCTGTCGGCCTTGGCACCCCACTGAGTTTGGTCATGCAACCATGAATGGACCCATGTTTGTTAATTGGACTCTGGAGTGCTCCGTCAAACTCACAGTGGTACAGTACCTACCTACTGGCTCAGAACTGCCCAGGTTAGTGGCGGCGCACGTCCGACGGGGGTGGGCAATCTAGAGCTGGACTTTGCTAATAAATTATGGCAATGCAGAAGATACACAGGGAGACAAATTGTGTTTTTGAGTTCTTGCGCTCGCTTTCTACCTCACCTGTGAATCCTTGCAGGGGACCGCATCTTCGCATTCTTGTCCCCACGCAATTGAGACCTGGTTTGAATTTGACCAAGATCTTCATGCCTATCAACCGCGAAAAACCTTTCAAGAGTACCAAGTTTCACCAAAAGAGCTACCAATGTTCAAGTGCTCCAAAACCCCATATGGCTTAGGAGTGTTATGCCTCATGGAAGCGGCATATTAGCATAATGATTGGGAAAAGGACTATGAGTGCTTTGGCATGTGAGACTTGGAAGCGACAGGAATCTGAGATATGGACAAATATCAAGCTTGTGGGCAAGACAAGGAGTCCATGTATACAATAGAGGTACGTATGAATTTAAACGATGGTCGGGAATGACATTGGCTTGGATAACTAACCCTCGTCCCAGGCCGTTCACTTGCATGCCTGAGCGTTGGGGTGGCCAAGTTTTGAATGACTTTGGGATGGTTGATGGAACATGCCTCGGTGGCTTCCTCTCTGTATTAGCTAAAGCGGCTACGGGATGGGATAGATGTCCTACGTACATAAACATTGTGTGGATGACTTGGCAGCTTGAGCAGTTAACTTCTGAATCCTGCCACATTCCCGACTCCACAGAATGAACTCGCACAGTGCTCGACTTGAGTGAGGGAGATGGACCCACAGTTCGCGCTAGAGAGCTCAACGCACGGGCCATAGGCGGACAAAGAAATCTGAGGGAGATCTGAAGTGAATCTGAGAAAGGTACGTACTGTCAGTAACAAACCCACTGTACCTATGCCCCACTTCAGTGCATCAATAGGTAGAATCTTTTATATGCCAGAATCGGACTCAGTCACTGCCTACAAAATCCAACTCTGAATCGGCCGCGCAAGTTCTTTTTTCTTCCTCGCATCACCGAGATTTGGTTTTCAACCTTTGTCATTAATCCACCTCGGAACTCACAGAACTCGTCCCACCTCATTCGCTCAACACTACCATCATCATGAGCGCCAACGACGTTGTTGCAGCAACCCCAGTGATTCCCGTCCAGGTCGTCACCCAGTTGGACATGGGAGAGCTTACCACTCTCTGGGAGATGCTCAAGACTGAGCTCTCTGCTGACTCGGGCAACATTCTGACCATTCAGGGAGAACATTACAACGCCCTCGACGATGGTGCCAAGGCTTTCCTCGCCTGCATGCTCATGTAAGACCACCTGCTGTCCGTTTTCCTTTTAACCATGGCTAACTCTGGTAGGTCTGAGATTCATGAGCCTGTCCTGTATGCCCGTGATGGCAACGGTGCCGACCATGTCTATCTCGGTACCCCTCGCGCCCTGACTGCTGGTCCCGGCATGCTTGTCAACCCCACCGGAGCTGGCGAGGCCCTCTGGATGGTTCGCCCTGAGGGTGCTCCAATCAAGGTTCCCCGACCCCCCAACGCCTACATTCTGTACCGCAAGGAGCGACACCACCTTGTCAAGTCCATGCAGCCTAACATCACCAACAATCAGATCTGTGAGCCTTCTCCTTAGCCTGTCCTGAACATCAGCTAACATGTTTTTCTTTAGCTCAGATCCTGGGCCGCTGCTGGAACATGGAGTCCCGTGCCGTCCGCGCTGAGTACAAGGTTCGTGCCGATGAGGTGAAGCGTCTTCACTACGAGAAGCACCCCGACTACCAGTACCGACCTCGCCGACCCTCCGAGAGACGTCGCCGTACGAACTCTTCCGCTGCCACCGCTCTTGGTCGGGCAGTCCAAGCCAACCAGGATGCTCCTCAGGCTGCTCCTCAGGCTCCTGTCCAGGCTGTCCAGGCTGTTGCTCAGGCTCCTGTCCAGGCTGCTCCCCAGGCTCTGGGTAGCCAGACCACCCAGACGCAGCAGAACAACATCTAAGTTCGGACAAGGGTAAGTCAAGCTCATACCAATTAAAAACAGCGACTGACCGTCCGCAGGAGAACACATCTGACCTCGTTTACAAGGAGTTACGGATAGAAAGATTTGTGCAATTTGATTTGATGATACCCGCGGTGGGTAGCGGATGGTATCCCATTGTACCTCCCTCTGCTGATCTGCGCGGGTTTGCTGCGATGGGCCTTCACCGGCACTCCGTGGCATTCCTGCTCGTTCGGAGGAAGGGCTTTGATGGCGGTAGCACAGCTTAAGATCCCACCTTTGTCTACAAGGTTCTGCGATGGTTATGTTTTAAGGATGCATGGTCTTTCACTCTGGGAATCAAGTAGCTAGTCTTGGGCAGCAATGCCCCTAGGTAGTTGACCGTCTCCGCTCCTGCGTTGCTCCGGGGTGAAGATCAAAAAAGAGGTCATTCACCAAACTATCTGTCTGCCTGTGCTGTATCGTGACGCCATGAGGTGAACCGTCGCGGGTCGTTGCTGCCCACTCTTGGGAGAATTGGAATCACCATGGCAACCACGCATACACTCTTTGACTATGATTAGGCAGGTGTGTTGAAGTTCCTTGACTGCGATTAGGAAGACACATTGGGGAGTCTTGATTGTGTTTAGAATCACACATTGGAGAATCTTGATCGTGTTGAGGGCAGCTTCAAGTGTCGGCTGTGTTTAGGGCCGCCATCTTGACCTCGTTGACGACGTTCAGGTACTTGAACCCAGCTGCATCTTTTGGAAACCGTTCTGATGTAACACAAGAAGTTTATTACCATGCCTTCATCCCCGCCAATACTCCATGGAAATACATAAATGCCTATCAACAGTGGCCGGCATCAATCTCATGGCCCGTTCCAATCGCTGCTCCAGATGAATGTACCGCACCGCCATTCAGACCCCTTCTCTTTCTCTCCAGACGGACCTAGCGGCCGTGGGCAAATGTAGAACGACCGACCTGTAATCAATATTAGCTTCAGAGTTTGACCTTGTGCCTGCCTGCAGCCGCGTACCCGCGACGTTGTGCAACGGGGACGCTGTGCGGGGACGCCACAGCATGCACGTCGCTGATCGTAGGATAGTAGCCGTTGGCTCACTTACCGCAGTTGACGCCCGGCTTCTTTGTGGTCAGGCTGATGCAGGGTTCGTTGTGTTCACATCGGGGTGCTACTCTCTTGCCGCCCAGCAGCTTTGACCACGACTCTTTGGCCTCGATGGGGTCAAACACCTTGTCAGAAGACTCGCCGTCGGTGGTGGCTTTGCCATCTTCGGGCGTCGTCCTTCCTGGTGTGGTAGCAAACAATGAGGATGACGACCCCTGTAGACTGGCTCGTGTGTTTGCCGACCCTGTCGGTTTCTTTGTTGGAGATGGCGTAGAGCTCGTTGCCACTCGCTCTGGCTTGTCGGTCTGGGAGGCTGGTGCTTTGGGCTTGAAGAAACCCTGCAGGGTTCTTTGGCCCGGGGCCAGCGGCTTGTTCTTGGCGTCGTTAGAGCTTGTAGTGGACTTGCTCTTCTTGAGGGATCGTGCTGATGTCGTACTCGTGGTCTCTGCAGGTCTCTTCGTGCTCGGTTGGGATTGGGGCTGGCTGGAGGTGGTGGTCTCGAGGGTATCGGGCCTGGACGAGGCGATACTGGTCTGTGAGCCTGTGATCTGATCAAGCTCCGTCGACGCTGCAGGTGTGTTGCTATTTGCGTAGCTCGAGGGCCTTACGGGCGCATCTGTGCTGACCGAGTCTTGTCGGGAGAGGCTTGGGCCCGTCTTCTTTGTGAACATGTCGCGGATGCTCTGCCGTCGGTCAAACTCTGGGATAAGCTTTGCAGACAAAGGGAGAAGGTCCTTGGAGCTCCAGTCACGCTGGCGCTCGCCATCTCGAAACATGCCAGAGGGGTTCAGGAGATCCAACAGTGCACGCTCCTTGCCTTCCACAGTCACCTTGTTAGCAAACGTCGCAAACACAGGACAGTGATCAGAGCCCATGAGGCCTTCCTGGATGTTGGAAAATGTGAACCAGTCTTTGATGCCGTCGCTGCACAAGACGTAGTCGATTCTGCTGCCGTTGTTGGCAGGCCGTGTGTTGCGCTTGGTGTCCCAGCAGGTGTTCATGCCTGCTCGCTCTGGGTGAAAGCAACGACACAAATCCCAGAGAACAGGTTCCTCGCGGCCTTCGTCCCTCTCTCCAACCACGTTCCCCTCAAAGATGAGCTGGTTGAAGATGCGTCGCACGGGCATGTTCAACCAGTCATCCAAGCGTATATCCTCTTTGCGCAACATCTCGGCGACGTTCGTCGAGTCAATCTCGGAGCGAACAACGTTCAAGTCGCCCGTGAGAATGACTTGCTTGCCTTCTGCTACAAGGTTTCGTATCCTCACATCGAGTGCTTGGAAGAAACCTGAGCGAAAGTCATCGCGAGACTCATCACGGTTGGCAGGACTGTACACTCCGAAGAGCACAAACCCCGGGAACTCGAGAATCACACAGCGACCTTCGGAGTCGAGAGTGGCTTCGTCGATGATACCGTCGAGCTGGCCTGGCCGAGGGTAGCCACCGATTTGCTGTTCGTGAGGGAGATCGCGAAACTTGGTCGTGGACTTGGGGGCTGTAAGGACACCGGTGACCCCTTCTTCGGCTCTGATCGGGGCACACTTGGAGTTTCGTGTGTAGATGGCGACACCAGAGTATCCTTGAGCTAGTTAGTTACTGATCTTGGAAGCTTGGAAGGGAGAGCCGTACCTTTCTTGTGCTTGGGTAAGCTGAAGAAGACGTCCCAGCCGGGGACGAGGACCATCTCATCATGTAGATCCTTTCGTTGGATTTTGGTCTCTTGCATGACAACGATGTCTGCTTCCAAAATATCGAACATGGCCTGTGAAGAGAGTCAACACTTGCACTTAGACAGTCTAGTCTGACCCAGGTCCCAGCTTTTGCATCGTCTCAGTCGTCCCAGTCTCAGTATCATGTAAACCCCCGCTTATGTATCATCCAGGGCTAAGTCTGAGTACTAACTAGATCATCGTCTTGGAATCATCTATGCCCTAGGCTGAGTATCGTCCTGGTCATTGTCTGACTATCTTTGAAGATCGTGTCTGAGCATCGTCCAAGGTTTCGCCTGAGCACCATCAAGATTCTAGCCTGGATCCAATCCGTGTACTGTCCTGCGAATTCACAAGACCGTTGATATTGGGGTCGTATCTAGACCGTTGCTGTTTTGAAGGAGGGAAGGAGCCCAAACTGAGGAAGGAAAGATAACAGTGTAGGAGAGCAAGACTGACTTGGAAGGTTCGCTTTTCTCTCCAAGGTTGATAACCAAAAGGATTCCTGATGAAAGAAAGAGATTAGGACTCCGCAGACTCTTGGCAACGAATCACGAACCTGATGCCGTTGACTGTGAATGTGTAAGTCAGTGAATCATCAGGTTCGAGAGGAGTCTCACCATTCCATGTTGTAAGGCGAAATGCCATTGTGGAAATGCTCAATTCGAGCGTCGAGGAGTATCTTTGACAGTAGAGTCTCTGAAGGGGTCGTGATGGGCGTTATTCTTGTGATGCACATCATCTCCAGCGTTTTGACGATGTGTAATGGAAGGACAGGGGGAACTCGGCCGTAAGTCGCAAACAAAGGCAAATTGGTGGGATTGAAGAAGCCCAGATGTGCACGAGAGAGATAGGAGGACAACGAGAGAGATAAAAACTCAAAGCATCGCGGTATCGAAGTGGATCGAAGTCGTGATCTTGACCGAGCCGCTCGCGTGAGGGTTGAAGATCGCGGCTGCTGACTACAATGACGCAGGAGCTCCACCGCGTGGTGTTGCACCTCAATTCACGACCACCTCGCGAGATCACGTGGCCATGGTCACCCGCGAGAAAAATTTGAACCTGACAATTGAGGCAGCACTGATTGGCGGCTCTAGCCGAGCTCGTCCAGGAATGACCTGATCACAAACTTGGCTTGTAACCATCAACCCGTCAACCGAACGAACAACAACGTTCACCATGTCTGCCGCCCGTCAGTTCACCCGCACCGCCTCGCGCGTCTCCGCGCAGCTCCGCGTCCCTGCCCAGCGTCGCTTCGCCAGCACCGCCGAGAACGAGTTCATCAAGGAGCGCCAGCATATCAAGGACCACGCCAAGGGCACCACTGGTGAGTCGCCGACGACTGCGGACCGGGTCAATTGGATGCATTGGGCATGATTACTGACGGCTAGTAGAGCTCTGGAAGAAGATCTCCATCTTGTATGTCCCGACCCGAGAATTGAGTGAATTACGAGCCGAGCGTCGATTTCGGAGGATCGGAAGCTGAAGACGACACGGCCGCGATGCATTGGTACGAGCAAGAGCTAACAAGATGGAAGCGGCGTCATCCCCGCCCTCGCCCTGTCCGGTGCCAACGCCTACTGGCTCTGGAACGAGCACTGGGACCACTGGAACCACATGCCTCCTCTGGAGGAGCGCACCGAGTACCCCTACCAGAACATCCGCTCCAAGAACTACCAGTGGGGTGATGGCGACAAGGTCAGTTGGGATTCTTACGGGTCAATTGCACAATGCTAACAATGTCACAGACTCTCTTGTAAGTTACTACGACTTCCCGAGCGATGAACCTCGACATTGGAAGAGCTCTGTGAAGCTTGAACTCGACGTCAGCTTCAACCAATGGAGCTTCACACTTGCCGTAGAATGCCGAGGACAAACTGCTAACTTGCTACAGCTGGAACGAGAGCGTCAACTACCACAACAAGGACAAGGTCTCCTAAGCAGATCTTTAGACTGGTCATGTGTTGGACAACTGACGGACAGCTCCTCCCGGAGATACTTGTACATGTTCCCTAGACTCGAATTGACTGATTGTTGAGATTGTGTGCCTTGATGAGACCGCTGTGTGGTGATGTGAGATTGCCAATGATGAGTAATGGCTCGCCCTTCACTGGTGCCATTGTGGACGTTCCCAATGCGTATCCTGGATGAGGAACTGAAAGCTCTTGAGCTTCGCCTAGCTCCAGCAGGACCTTAGTTGACATGGACGCCAATTGAACGTTGAATTTGCGCTGCTGACCGATGATATCAGACCCCTCAAGTCATGTCCAACGACGCATCTGCCCACCCAAGATTGTGTCATTCCGGCATTTTCCGAAGAACAGCCGACCAAACCACGAACCGCCAAGCGACCCATCAACACCCCCAAGCACGCGTGCCAGCTTGGAGATGAGATGCCTGGAGCTGTCTAAGGGATTCTGGCGATGAGTGTTTGACTCTTTGAACATCGATACCAAGGCTGAGGCCTCTCGTAGAGGTAGACACAAACTTCCATTTGCTTGGGGTCCTTCCTGATTGACAGTTAGGCAGGAAGGTAGGCGCGACTGGTGTAGAGCAACAACATCACTTCCCATCGTGTGCACACACTTGACTCAGACCTAACCCCTCCAACTCACCTACAAACCCATCTTTCCAGCTTCCCACATTTGATGGCGCGCAAGGATGGCTCGATTTCTCAACCCGGCCAAGATTGGCCTGCTCGTCCTCGTGGAGCTCTACGTCGAAGGAGCTGTGCCAAGTGATGCGATACTCCCAGTCCTCTCCTTTGTCCACGACCACCTCACAGACTTTGCTCCAAACAATGTATCTGCAGACCAAGTTGAAAGATGGGGCAAGGCAGAGCGGACGGTCAGCCTCATCATCAGCATCAAAGACTTTGAGAAGCTACTCGGCAGTTACCCCTTCTTGATGGGCATGCCTGGGCGGAGATTATGGGATCAGTTTCTAGGAAAACTCTGGGACATCAACTGCCTCGATGCATTGCACGACTTCTTCGACCATCTCTCTCGTCTGCTGGCCAAGACGAAGGAGGAGAAACAAAGACTTGCCGAAGTGGGCCATCCCGTCGAAGATGAGGGAGGAGTCAAGCTCACACCCAACTCGCCCTTTGGGACGTTCGTCCGCCGGTCACGGCTGGAGTACCACCGACTTCGATTCCACGACTGCACCGAACTTTGGAAGAACTTTGTACGATATCGACAGCCCACAGCTCAGTACATGAAGCGCAAGATCCCGGGCTTTGGGCGGATGAGCTTCGACAATGTCTTGTTGATGGGCGAGCAAGAGGACTGGGATCACCAGAGTGTCATGGACCTGGCTTCGGTGGCGTACGGTGACATGCTCACCGGGGATCAGAGTAGTACGGTCCCTGTGAGTGCCGACGACATTGGAAGTCTGCTCGAGTTCCAGATTGAACAAGTACAGAGTGAGTGTAACCCCCCAGTTCGGAGGCTCTTGCTTACATGCAATAGAGTATGGAAACAGAATACCAGTCGAGATTCGACATCAGTTTCACGACTTGCTCAAGGACAGTTGCATCAAACCCAGTCTTACACACTACCTTATGTAGGTCCAGCCCCTTTATGTTGTCGAGCCTATATCTAACAGCCACAGTTTCCTTGACGCCTGGAGAGGAGGAGACTATCCTACAGCGTTCGACTTGCTTCATCGATATTTCGACTACACCATGTCCAATAGAGATCGCTCCTACTACCAATACGCTCTCATGAACCTTGCTGTTCTCCAGGCCGATTTTGGCTGCCACCGAGAAGCCCTGACAGCCATGCTCGAAACTGTATCGACAGCACGAGAGAACAGAGACATGGCTTGCCTCAACTTTGCTCTCAATTGGCTGTTCCATTTTGGCCGTGCCCACCCCGATCTTGTTCGTGACCTCGTGTCCCATAGCATGCTGGGCACAGGAAAGGACAACCTCGCATTCCTCCGAGTCAAGTCGAAAGAAACGGGCATGTGGACGCTATGGAGCGCTGTGCTCCTCAGCGAGGCGAAGCTCGGGCTCATCAACGGCGACAGCGTGGCTGCGGCGATGGAGTCAATGGTTCGAAGTTCTCACATTGTCATGGTGAGAAACATGAAGAACATGTTTGGCTCCCACCTCGCACTCTCGGCGGCCCTATGGGATCGTCTTGGTGTCTCGAGTATGTCGGAGGTGGCATGTGAGGTCTTTCTGAGATGCCATGCACGACATTCAGTTTTTGACGACGAGCTCAAACTTAGTTGTCGACTTGCAATGATGCTCGCAGAGAAGGGAAGATACGACGAAGCTTTGGAGAAACTGGAAGTGTTGGAAGAGAACTCGTTGAGATCATGGAAGCCAAGTCAATACTGGCACAAGTACCGAGGGATCATCAAACTCAAGAGAGATCTACATCACAACAACCTCGAAGGGGCTGATCAACTTATATCGCAAATCATTCAGTCTAGGGATGATGACCTGGAACCTGACATGGTATTCACCGTTGACAGCCTCCATGTGGACTACCTGATCCGGCGGGGTGACTTTCAAGCGGCTTTTGCCAAGATTGATCGCATGATGTCGCAGATACAGGAAGAACGACGAGACGTGGCTCTCAAGGTCAAGCTTCTACTACTGAAGGCTTTTCTTCTGGATAAGTGTGGCCGGACGCAGAGGGGTTTCACCGCTGCCATGCGAGCTGCAAGCATCTCTTGGGAAGCTCGCAATATACAGGGTCTCTGGGAAGCAATCGGCGCGGTATCAAACATCCTCGTCTCGCTCAGCGAGTTTGAAGCAGCTTCGCAATTGCTTGTGGCTGTGATACCTCGGTCTCTCGAATGTGATACGGCGAGCTTGTCCGGCCAGCTCTACAGCTACCTGGCTGACGCGAACATGGGACTTGCAGGGAAGTGTGAGCCAAAGTCGACCAAGCGGATGGAATACATGACCAAAGCCCTCGACGCTGTACAAAAGTCTTTGGACCAGTACTCGCAGATTGAGGACATGGCCATGCAGTGCCAGATGACGGCGAAGAAGGCCATGATCATGAAGCTCTCCGGGGACATGGCCCTGGCGGCAGACTACGCGGCGGAGTATGTAGAACTACAGAAGAAGGCTACGGCTCTGAGTATTGGAGCGTGATGTGTGATGGTGGCTAAGCATGGCATGTTACAGCATGGACGGTGGCGAAGGGGAGCATGTTTAGGAGTTGATTATACTGTTTATTTGTACAAGGACGAGTGAGATATGAACCAGCCCTCAGGGGTACTCTTATTCAAGAGCATGAGATTTATGATACACGTGTAATGTCTCGTTCCTCGTCAATCGTGGTTGTTCCACCCCCCCGTGTCTACCATCGTACTTTTTCACCCCTTCTGTTCCTCAGCCCACCCTCTGCTGGCGCCCTCTCTGCTGGTGTCTCACTGGTTGGTGCTCCTGCCTCAGCCTCTGATACATCATTCGTAGCCCATACTCTCTCGATACAGAGCTCAAACGGCCCCTCCACACGATCTGTCAGTCCAACACCCACACTCAGAACCTTTTGCCTCAGCATCTCAGTCTGAGGCTCAACGACAAAGCCGTGGTTCGTTCGTACAAAGTCGTTCCACTTGATGAGCACAGTCTCCCATTCACCTGGCCGCTTGGCAAACAGTCGGTGCTGGTGTAGATCTGACGGTTCCACACTCTCGGTTTGTAGGTTGACAAAGTAACTGCGGCCATCCGACTTGACTCGCAGCGCAAGGTACAGAAAGGGATCGATATCCCACATCGAACGACCAAACACCGTAGGTCGCTGATCGGGAGTTCGGAAGCCGGCGAACCCGGTACGCTGGATCTTGGGATTGTCGGCGGGGAGTCGTGTAGAGATGGAGCCGTGGAAGCGGGCGTAGGAGGAGGGTGATTTAGGATCGGTGGAGGTTGCGTGGTCAAAGTTGCTGTCGGAGAAGCCGCCGATGGTCTTGTCGGTCATGACGATGCAGTCGCGGACGTTGGTGGAGGTGTTGAAGTCGTAGAGGGGTTTCGGTTTCGTGGCGCCCTTGATGGCCTCGAAGGAGACGGCTGCGGTTTGTTAGCTGGAGGAACAGAAACCCGAGAAAAGAGTACATACCGATTTGTGTTCGTCGCCGGAGCTCGTCCATGCTCCGCCCGAAGAAGTTCCTCGAGAGGAAGGTTTGCGTCGCTCTCATGATGGGCGAGTTTGAAGGCAGAGGTTCGTCGCAAGGTTTGTCGCAGAGCCCAATTGGCTCACCGAGAGTCGCGGGACATGAGCTAGAAACAGAAGCAGCGGTTAGAGCCTTGCGACTGCGCCTTTGCTCAGAGAAGAGGTGGTTGTGCAGCTCGTGATGTGGTTGATGATGAGTTCGAAAAGCCGTTGAAGGTTAACACAGGCTAGCATGTGTGAATCAGTGACACCCACCCTCGTCAACGAAGGAACAAGACACAGCACAAAGGCGAGAGCTTATTCACCTGTCAAGAGAGTTCAATCATAAAAGAACATGGCAAAACATTGTTAGCACATTTTATCATAAGGGCCGAAGGGAAAGAATCTACCTTCTGGTGTTTTCGTTTCTGCCTCACCCATGACTGCCCCCATTTCGCACAGGGTCGGATCACGGCACATCATTTCTCCGACACCGGCCCAAGAAATTCTTCTGAGCCGATAGCGAAGTTCCGCCCGCCGATCAGAGCACCCAGCTCCGGATGATGACCTTGCGCCGGCTCAATTGGTGCCCAGACGAATAAATGCCTGTCTCGTCGACGATGGCGCTGCGACCAGGCGCCCTGAGGAGGGGCGTCATGGGGACGGTGGGTGTACAGTTTGCGCGGTACTCTGCCATGCCCTCGAGGGCGAAGATGGTGCGGGAGATGGACAAGACTGCTCGTCAAGAGTCGAAGAAGATGGCATCCGAGTCAATGTCTGTTATGCAGAAGAGGGCGAATGATGAATATTTCAGGTCAGGAGGAGGGCCTCTGTTTCCTGGTGAGTTGATCATATACCCTCTCCAATCGAGGTTGTGAATCACTGCAAGACTAACTTCAACTCAAGGCACCTTCATCCCCCTCCCCCTCTCTCGATACCCCGGCGGGACCAACTTCCTCCGTTACTCATGGTACCGCCTGCGCCAATGGGGCATTGAAACCCTCTCCGTTCTCCAATTCAAGCTCAAGTCCATGCCCGACTGGACGACCCGACCCAAGTGGAAGGCCGCTCGCGGCAAGATCGCACCGACAGCCAAGGTCATGTACACCGAGATGCTGACGGCTTTCGCGGCCGGCGACAAGGCTGCCATAAACTCCCTCTGCCTCGGCCAGTTCGCACAGAAGCTCACGGCCGCCATTGACCGCCGCAACCCTACCGAGCGCACCTCGTTCGAGCTCGTCAAGTTCAACAAGACCCTCTTCTACCCTCGCGTCGTCGCCCACCAGGTGCATTCAGTGAATCCCTACGACAAGGAAAACTCGACCGAGCAAGCCGTCATTGCGATTGCGTCGACGCAGCGAGCGTCAAAGTACAAGAAGTCTACTGGAGAGCTGATCCCGGGAAGCACAAAGGTGCAGGAGAAGATTGAATATGTGGCTCTGTCGCGGCAGGTCAACGAGAAGAGTTATCAGTCTGGGCCTTGGCGTATATGGGGCACAGTCCCTGCCACGACTCTCGAGGGTTATCTGGAGGAGCAGGCTTGGATCAACGTTGAGCAGGCCAAGCGAGCGGGATGGAATGGACCAAGCAAAAAGTAAGAGTGGGAAGGCAGTTGTACTGATATCAAGGCCGAATGACCTGGTTGCCAGCTGAGAAATGGGATCACGAGTCAAGGAGCAAGAGTAACATGTAAAACGAGAGTGTATATTGTACGAGGATTATATCTGTGTACTATAGAATAGCATGGAGGTCGGCGAACGGACATCAGTACATAGATAGTACTTCTCCAATTCAACTTTGGGTATTTGCCTTTTGTGTAAAAAGCAGCCGACGTCCACGAAGAAGCGAGGTTCCTCAGGTGATGTGAAGAGAGGTAATGTTTGTCGAGTGTACCACTCTGTTGAAGGGTTGGCTGACAGATCCAGACAAGTAGTTCTGAGAAACGGCGGGATCTAATGACATACCATGGGGACATGTCTAAAAGAACTTGCCAGTCGTGGCAGAGACAAGGTTCTCAGCGGGCTCATCAGTCTCCCGGCTCTCAGATCGCTCAATGGGACGATCCAAAGCATCGAAACGGTGTCCTCGAACCTTGGCCATCACGAACTGGACAGAGAGACGGAGGATGAGGGCACCAACGCCCCAGAGGATACCACCGACGGGAGCAGCGACAAAGGCACCAAAGGCACTCCAGTCGTTGCCGTATAGACCATTCTGAAGGAGTAGAAGCTCACCAGCCTCCTGAGCGTTGCCGTAGTAGACAAGGCCGAAGAGGAAGACGGTGAAAATACCACCCAGACCGCCAACGACAACCTCGAAGCCACGCCACCACCAGCAACTCTTGATGAGACCGATGCAAAGGACAGGGATGGTGGCGGCAGAGATCAAATCGGTGATGAGGTAGATCTGCAGAATCGAGGGAGCCTTGAGAGCGAGCACAATGACGGGGATGATGATGAGGACGACACCGCCACGGATGAACCAGACGTTGAGTCTGTTGCGGAAGAGATCGTTGGAGGCGGACGAGACCATGGCGGACTGAAGACTGTCGAAGGCAGCTGTGCTCAGAGTGACGACCATGACGAGAACGATGCCAACGACCCAGCTGGGGAGACGTTCCAGAAGGGCGAAGAAGGCGATAGCACCCGATGAAGCAATCTCATCACCCTGTAGAGCTCCAGACCAAATAGCAATGAGACCAGTAGAGCCCACGAGCGTGAGAACGCACAAAACGACGCCAGTAGCGATGATGGTTCCCACGTGAAGATCCTTGTCGGTCTTGGAGGCAAAGGTGCGCAGCCAGAATGAAGACAGGAAGAAGCTGTTGGTCAGGATGGCGACGGGGAAGATGTACAGGAGCTGCCATCCGAGGAGGTTCGCCTTGAGTAGGCCAGAAGAGTCGATGAGGCTGCGGTCGATGCTTGTCTTTGCGCCGATGGTGATGGTGGCAAGAATGACAAGGCCAATGACCATGGCTCCTTGGATGACATCGGTCAAGAAAGAGATGCGGAAGCCACCAAGAGCTGGAAGAGTTAGGATGTGGTTTCCATACCAGAGAGGGTGTAACTTACAGGTGTAGATGGTGGTGATGACACATTGAACGATCATGACAGGAAGTCCATCAAGGCCGGTCAAAGCCGTAACAACCTGTCCAATAGCCGAGAGTTCAGAAACCATGTACAAAAACAAGGTAACCAAAGTCATGAAGCTAAGATACAGCATAGTCAAAACACCATATCTCTGCCTCGTCCACTCCGTCAAGACGAAACCCTCAGGACAACGTCGTCGAATGACAGGACCGAGGTATCCAAACATGAGGATGGGAAGAGCCGCAGAGAGCGAGTAGACAATCATTCCCTGAACACCAGCAATGGTTGCCAGTTCGGGATACGAGAAGAGGATTGCGGATCCGAGAGCTACAAGAGTCAGTTTGTCACCAACGAGAAGGGGAATGGGTTAGGGGGGGTTTCTGGAGCGGCAACACTTTTCCCACGCAAGCATTAACTTGATCGAGTATTTACGGTACAATCTCAGCTTTGCCTCTGCACGTCAGCATCTCCTCAAGTTTTACTCTCGAGGTTGGATGCCGACGATGCTTCGACTCAGCGCCCGTAGTGAGCCGCATCCTCTCCCCCCTCCCGAGATGTCTCTCTGGAGCAGGTTTGATGCATTGAATCCAGCTCAGCTAAAGTTGTACACTCTAACTGAACTGGATTGAGGGTTAGTAGCAACAGAGTTTGTGTGAAACATCTTGGGGAGGGGGGAGAAGAAGTAAGATCGTTTTTTGTGAGGTACGAACCTGCTCGTTCAGTCTTCACTGCTTCATGCTCGTCGTGATACTCGTTGCGTGAGATCGAAGATATTTCCTCACAGCCAAATTTGCTTCATTGTTGCGTTTGCTGCAGTGTTGCTACCGCTCCGGGATGTGTTGAGAGCTCTTTAAGGCTCTACTCACCGGAGGCGATGAAGTTGAGGGCCAGAGGAAGGGCTACCAAACGTTAGCATGCACTCTTTTGGACAGGTGTTTGAGCCTTGAGGGTGCCCCATGAGTTTACTCATGGGATCTAGAGTCTCTGGGAGGTAATGTTTCCTGACCCGTCTGAGTTCCGTTGCCAGAGAGAAAGTCCTTCTTGGACTGGTTTCTCATTCTCCAGGCAACGCCTGTTCCAATAACACTGCGTCCATTAGTTAGTTTGGGTGTCTGTGTACGCGCAAAGAGGGCGGTTTTGTTTTGCGAGGATCACGAACAGAAATGCACCATAAGTTAGGTACATGACGGCGTTGGACGCCTGCGTAGATGGTTGACCCATGGCGAAAAAGGGGTGACGCGATCTGTCGTTTTCCGAAATACAAAAGTTAGACGTCGATAGCTGAAAGTGTCTTTCCTGTCGGATTGTTGATGTAGGAGAGAAGAAAAATCAGGCATTCCCAAACTGAGGGAGATTTTTTTGCGCCGCCGCTTCAGCTGATTACAGTTAGAACCCATCCCATCTCCCACTCCCAATCCAGTAAAGGTAATCAGAGCCGTCACAGATCCAAGGATTATCGCTTGGCTCGGCCACCCTCCCATTGAATGCGAGCTTTTTTCGTTAGTGAGTGTGGGGGTCAAATTCGACAGACGCGAACTCATGAGACCACAGGTGGACACGAAAGAGTGGAGTTCTTGAAGGAGCGACGGACCGAAAGGCTGCTGCTGTTGGAGGAATAAAGGGAGATTTGTGTTGCTTGTTTTATTGACACTTTGACGATTGGTCTCCATTGTTCACGGGAATAAACGTCTCATTCATTAGAGGGAAACTTTAGCTTAGTGTCGTCGTATGCTTGCCATGGGTCGGGAAAAGCTTACATGGACATCATGTAATAATTGACTGAGATCATTTACACCACTGTAAGGCATCTAACATTCTTAGTATTCACATCACAAGTCTTACCTTGGCATCTTTGTAATGATTACCTTGAAGTTATGTCAATATTTACTCACATCGTGATGATCCTTATGCTCTCTCAAAAATCGTCGTCTCGTTAGGACTACCAAGTGTCCCATGGTATGATCCATTTCGGCCCTTTTGCCCATGTTCAACATCATATCATATCATCATCGGGAAGGAGCATTCAAACATTCACCAAGCAAGAGGGGAGACCAGAAGGTTAATTTTTTTTGGTGGGCTTTCGCCCTTTTGTGGGCTTGCGCCCTTTTCCAAGTTTTTTTGTGTTTTTGTAAATTTTCTAAGGAAATACCCGTCCCATCATACATATCCCATCCGTTGTTTTCATACAAGTGTGCACTCCCTGCTTCCTTCTTGATAAAGAGAAGAGGGCGACCGAGAGATTGAGAGAAAAAAAAATTAAAGATCAATACCATATACACCAATCCAAGTTCGATACCCTTCTGCTGCAGTCTCTTAAAGGTCTTCGGGTCTTCCGTCTCATAGACCGTAACGGCACGGGCTTTTATCCCTGTTGAAATTGCGTCAGGACCTATTTCCCAAAAGCCCGGCACGAAGAATCGTAGGCCTCACCAAGCGATATACCTGTGGCTGCGGTCTTCATCGAGGAGCTGACCAAGAGTCTCAAGCTGCTGCTCGTCGAGGCGCTTATTCGAGGGCCTTGGGTTGGTCTTCTTTTGCGTTGGTACGGTCTCCAGGGCGTATTGAACCTGCCGGCGTGTGAAGGGAGTCGTGGCAGCTAGCCGAGAAGTGTTCCAGTTGGTGTATTTCTTCGTAAATTGAATCCCGACTTTGTCGTCCCTTGTGAGCTCCTTCGATCGCGTTTCCCGGGCTTGCGGCAGCTCTGTGAGAGGGCCGGTCTTGCAGCTGGGGGTCTTCAAAGATGATGCGTCATGGTTCACAATGATAGAACACAGGGGAGGCGAAACATGTGTGTATGTACTGAGTGAACCGAAGAAGAAAAGACAAAAGACAAAAAAAAGATAAAGTGAGCAAGAGCATATCGTTGAAAGTCGCAAAGTCAAAGAGTGTAAGCGACCAGATGAATATGCGTTGTGTCAAGAAACGACCGCCAAGTTGGTCGTGGTGTGAAGCTCTGTCCTTATGCCGACGCGACGATGAGTGTCAATGGTCGGGGAGCAAGAGCGCAAGCGGAGAGAAAGGGATCAGTCCGAGGACGTAGAGTCCTCGTAGCCGCTGGCAGACGTGCCCTCCTCGGTCTGCTCCTCAGAGGCCTCCTCCTCTGACTCCTCAACCTCGTCGTCGTCATAGATGTCCTCCTGCTCGGCGACATCGGCCTGACGGGTAGGAGACTCGACAGGGACAAACGCGTAGGCCTGGTTGCCAGCATACATCATGTTGGCGGCGTAGGCGTTCTGGTACTGAGGGTGTTGGGGGTAAGCGGTGGGCATGTAGGCGAATCCAGGGGGCAACATCTGAGGCACAAGCTGAGGGTGCGCCATGTGAGCAGACATCATCTGCGAAGCGACCAGATGAGAGTGCATGGCCTGCGCGTTGGCCATCTGAGCCTGCATCATTGGGTTCATCATCGCTTGCTGCTGCATCATCTGTGCGCCCATGGGAGCTCCTGGGTATGCGTAGGCCTGGTGGTAAGGAGGCACCATGGAGACGTAAGGCAATGGCTGCATGCCCTGAGCAACGAGGTTATGTTGACCACCAGAAGCAAGGGCATCGACTGTGCTCTGAGGGGTCTCGTCCTTGGTCTTCTTCTTCTTGGAAGACTTGGGAGTCTTGACCTTGTCAACCTTCGCAGCCTTGGTCGACTTGTCACCCTTATCAGCCTTGTCACCACGCTTGAAGTCATCGCAAGAGAGGTTGAGACGACCAAGTCGAAGTTGCTCCTCAGACTTGGCGGAGCGCTTGAGACGTTCATCCTCGACCTTGTTGTTGTGCTTCAAGTTCTCCTCGGAGAGATGGTGGGAACGGGTGAAGGTTCGCTTCTTGGTCATTCGGATGGAGTCACTCTGCGATTCATCGACGGTCTCCTAGGCCGCTTCTTCGTTGGCGATGGCAGTCTCCTTGGCAAGGTCGGCAGCTGTCTCGAAAGCCTTGCGAGTGGCATCCTCTGCCGCCTTCTTCTTCGCATCCTCTGCTGCCTTGGTGATGTTCTGGCTGTTTGCATGCTGGATGTACTTTGCAAGGGTGCGCTGGATGTTGTCATCATCAGACTCCTCCAAGGCCAACTTGGCACGGTTGGCAGCATCTTCGGTGGAAGAGAAGAGGTTGGTGACAGATCGACGAGGACCGGAGCGATGACCAGCAATGCGTTGACCAAAAGAAGGGCCCAAGGTAGAAGCACGATGAGCGTTGGACAGGTAAGGGTTGCGGTTGCGGTCAAAGTCAGAAGAGGCGGTAGAAGAGACCGCGGGAGAAGCTGCCCAGTGGACTGAAGGACGGAAGTTGTTAGCAGATGCAAGAGGAGCATCAGCAGGCATAGGAGGAGGTCCCATAGCAGAAGGTCCCATAGCAGGAAGTCCCATGGCAGCAGTCTCATCAAAGGCGAGGAGACCACGAGCGGGGATTCTCAGAGGCTCCGGCTGCAGGATCTCTAGGTCATGAGTCCGCTGATGAGGAGACATCTGGAGCGAGGCCTGGGCTTGCTCATCCTGCAGTCGCTGGTATTGCATCTGTTGATACTCAGAACCAGTGTAAGTGGGCTTGCGGTAAGAAGTCTCCTGGTAAGGAGACTGAGGGCCCTGCAACTCAATGTAAGAGGGTTGGTACACCGATGACTGGCGGTACGAAGATGATCTCTTGAAGGAGTTCGGCTGTTGGGATGCCGACTGCTGAGTCTTGGAGTGAGATGGCTCATAGGGAGAGGACTCATCCTTTGGTGGCCAAGCACCCATCGAAAAGTCAGAGACCTTGGCACCACCAACATCGCGGACAGAAGTCGAGCGGAGATGACCTCTGGCGCGGCGTGTCGGAGCTGGCTCGTTGCAGGGAGTCACAAAGGTAGACGCGTTGCGGCGGTGAGGTCGCTTGGGAGGAACGCTGCCAAATGGGCCAGTGGAAGGAGCTGTAGCCGCAGGAAGGGGCTTGGTTCTCTTCCGCTCCACACGCAGGACATTGTCTCCGATTCTCAAGCCGTTCTGTATCATTGTTAGTAGTGGACTTTGTCTCAGACAACATCGGGGAGTACTTGCCAAGTGGGAGATAACCGCATCAGGGCCATCAGGTCGTTCGAACTCGACAAAGGCAAAGAAGGTTGCAAAGCCTTGTTCATGTTAGCAGGCAACTTGTCAGAGGTAGGCATCACTTACCTGTGCCGTTCTCAACCGACTGCTTCAACTTGATATCGACAATTGGTCCGCCCTTCGAAGCCAGTTCGCCAACAAGGAACTCTGTGGTGTGAGACGGAAGGTTGCCGATAAAAGCAGAACGACGATCCTTGTCATACGCCATCATGAAGGTAATGTCGGTGGGATCTCGCTCGGAGGCATCCTGAGCGACTTTGAAATCATAGTTGACAACGAGAAACTCGGCGTTGTCACCAACTCCCTACGAGACAGTTAGTCTTGAGCAACCACGTCGATAGTAGCTACTCACCTTGATGACGTTACGTTGGGGATCAAACATTTGGAAGTGAACGCGGACCGCATTCCGGAAGCCAAGGCGCCCCTGAATGGCGGTGTCTATCTCTTCCACCTTGGCGATGTGACCAAAGGGAGCCAGAAGAGACCGTGCCTCTTCATGATGCACTTTGCTTCCGTCGCGACGAAGGACAAGGAAAACCACTATACATGATGAGAAGACAGTCAAACATATCTAATGGAGTATCACTTACAGTTAGCGTTGCATCGTTCAACACGAACAGGTCGGCCGAGGATCTCGACGCCTCGGAGGTGGGCAAGGGCGTTTTCAGCATCGGCAGGTTTCTGATGAAAGAGTCAGTTACAACTATCAAACGTGTGGTTGTCAGTGTCACTTACGGTGTATTGAGCGAAACCAAAAGGCATCTGATGCTTGTTGCGCTTGATCTTGACATAGACAGTGCCGTACTCGTTGAAGGCCTTCGTAACAGCCGAGGTGATTGTCAGATCGTCGTAATGCTGACTGAGGCTGAGCATCAAGTCAGTGTGTGGTTTTCAAAAGAGTGTCGTGGTTACTTACTTTGCAACAAAGACGCAGGCCTCGGGAGGGTAGCAAGACTGAGCATCCCAACCATGAGCAAGACCAGAGGCGTCCTGGATAGCCTCAGGGTTGCTGAGAGGCTGAGGAATCTGCTCCTGGTTGGAGATCTCCTGAGTGAAGGAAGTGTCGGTTCCAGTGTTGTCTCGTCCGGTCATGCCATCCGAGTTGGAAGGACCAGATCTAGGAGAGTCAGCAACATGAAACCAAGGGATTTTCTAGAACACTTACCCGGAGAAGGACTGGGACTCATCGTCGGCGTCGCCGACAGAGGTAGGGGGCGGAAAACTGCATGTTTGTTAGGGGAACTCGTGCCACGAGCCATCGATCAAAACCTACCTCTTGGCAACATGAAGAGCACGAGGGCGGAGACCTTTTCTAGTCAGTTGAATCGTTCTCGAACAGAAAGAAGATTTCAAAGTGGTGCAGAGGAGTGATGAGGGAGTGTTCTGGTCGTCTCTAGGCCCTCAGCAGTGCAAACTGCACTGCCGAAAACGGCGAAAAGGCCACAACAAACAGCAAACAGAAGCAAACAATAACTATGCACAAGCATAGCCTAAACATGAGGCAAACATGAAGAGATTCTAGATGAAAGAGGCAAGAACATGCATCGAGTCCTGTGGAGCCCGGTGGATGCATATCAAAACTAAAGGAGTAGGGGGGAAAGGGAGAGAGGGTGACAGCGAAAACAAAGAGAGAGGCAACTTACGGTTGTTGTCAGAGTTATCGCTTCCAGAGTCCTCAGTGTAGTGAAACTCGAGAGAGGAAAACGCGTTTCGAAGACCTCTGTCGCCCTGTGTGGCAGCGCCCTGAGGGCGTCGCCATCCAGACGAAGACATGTTGTCGGGACCGAGAGAGAAATTTACTGCGACCGTTGATGTTAGAGAGGAGAACAGAAGTGACAGAGACGATAGCCACGGTCGGGAAGAGGAGAATGAGCTTGGAAGCGGGCGGGGAGAAGCTGGAAGAGAGAGAAAGGTTGAGAAGGGAAGAAGAGAGAGGAGCGAGAGGGAACGAGAGGAGGGGAAGAATAAGAGAGCGAGCGAGAGCGGCAGAGAGAGAGAAGAGAGGGGACCTACCTGGTCGGCTGGTTTCTCTGGTGATCGGGGACCTTGCTGGAGAGGTCGGGCGCGCTCGCAGATGCTTCTGAAGCGACGAGAGGAGGTAACGGGTCGAGCGAGGCGTCACAGACGTGCTACTCGAGGAGAAGAAGGATGCTAGAGTGAGCAGAGGTGTGAAGCTATTGCTTTGAGTGCGAGAGAAGAAGTGATCGGTTGAGCAGCGAACGGCAGAAACCTGAGGGCTCGCGAGGAAAGCTGACGAGCACGAAGGGCAGAAGCCTCTCGAGATGAAGTTTGAAAAAATAAACACGAGAAGCTCACTTGTCAGATGCTTGACGATGCGATGCTCAAAGAGAAGATGGGTTGCGGGTGAAGGTTTGCGGTGATGTTGTGCGAAGGTGGTGAAGGGTGAAGGAGGAAAACAACAGAGGAGAGGGGAGCGTGGGAGGGAGATGGAGATGCAGCTCACGGCCACCGGCAGAAAAACAAGGAGCGGGAAGCACCAGCCTCAACCACGGTCAAGCACCCACAACAGCTTTGACATAGCGCAGAAGATTCTAGGGCTAGTTCAGATGCAACCGTAATAGGTTTGGGTACATTAATTATGACTTCATTTGATTCTATTCTGGTCCATTGTCACTCTGTGCAGGGCAAACAGGTCTGCAATATCAGTGGTGTTGTGAATTTTAGAGATGTGGATAGGTGCTGTAAATTCTTGCATACGCCTCGACACCCACTAACCCAAGTAAATGGCCTCCCCTGGAAAATGTCCCAGGAGTATCGGTGACCAGGGCATTGCACTTGGTCGAAGTGCGTCCAAACAGCCTGGGGGACAATAGTAAATGCGGATGTATCAGGGAATGGGGCCATGGGCAGTGTGCAAACATTCTGTGACGATTTATGTGCTATTGATATTTCCGTTCGACACGCCACTTGCAAAGAGGTATTGTTACCTTGGTCGTGAAGTTTGAACGTTCTTTGTTATGTACGCTGGCCGCCAGCGTGCAGTAATTATTTCTTGGTGTGCAGTGCCATTGACCCGTCGCCACCGAGGGGACCTTGAGAAGTTGTGCGTCGGTGCGTTTGATTGTGATTCCATCTAAGTTCTCCTCAGTGCATTCAGGACCTCTTGAATCTATTGCTAATTATACAGACTCGATATTTACGTTGGTTCTTTCAAGATTGAAAAAGGAGGCCCTGATCCCGACCCGGTTCTGCATGGTGGTGATGCAGAACTGAGGCCTCTGGCTTCAGAGACATCGGCTTCCTCCCCCCTTTCTACCAAGACAACTCTGACCCTGATCACAGGAAACCCTTCTACTCGATACCGAAGATCTACGAAAATACCATTATCGCCGTGTCGATCTGCCCCCCTGAGGATCACCTCTCGCCGCAACAGCTACTCGAACGCCGAAGAACGAACACGAACTTGCCCTCGGTCGCTTAAGCTAGGATTTAACAGAAGGGTACGACAGCATTGGGTATTGGGAAGACCTCGGGGTGTTCATTCATACCTTCGGAGCGTGGTCGGTTGCCCTCGCTCGTACCGCGATCGATCAGCAAGACCCGAGGACCCTGTCACACTGTCGGGCTCCCCTTTACTCAGGTTTAACAGAGAAAGGTCTGAAGAACGTCACCAGAAAGAACTGCAATTGAGTTTCCCTTAAGCTCTCATCGACAGGGCTCCTCAAGCGCTCGAGCCAGGAACACGGGAGATCCTAGCGGCAGACTGGACAAGGAACAAGAAGACGAGCCTGCCCTGAGCTCCTTCGTTTCAATTTCGCAGTAGTAAATCGCAGCATTGGGTAGAACAGAAGATCTCGATGTCTTTGTTCACGGCTCTAGGGCTGCTTGCTTACCCTCACTCGTATCTCGATCAAACGGCAAGACCTGAGGACCCCAGCACACTAGAGGACTCCCCCTCCCTGAAGTTTGATAGAGAAGAGTCTAAAGGGCGTCACCAGAAACTACTACAAGCGAGTGTTGGTTTAGATCTCTTCGTTAAAGCTCCCAAGGCATAGGGCGAGGAACACAGGAGATTTTGAGGGCAGACTTGCCGAGGAACAAGAAGAAAAACCTCTTCTTGGTTGCTTCGTCTTGAATCTGATAGTAGGATATCGCATCATTGAATACAACAGAAGACTTCAATGTCTCTATTCACAGCTCTAGAGTCAGTTACTTACCTTCACTCGTACACAAACAGGGCGACAAGGCCTGAGTGCCCAGCAAGACCAGCCGGCTCGCTTTTGTTCAAGTTGAACAGAGAAAAGCGCCATGGACATCACCAGGAAAGAGGACAAGCGAGTGACACGTTGGCTCTCATCGTTGGGCTCCTAGAGGACTTGGGCGAAGAAGACAGGAGGCGTTGACAGCAGGCTGAACGAGGACCAAGGAGAGAGGTAAGCTTGAGCTTAAAGCTACTGACTATCCTGGTGTTGGCTTGACTGGCTCTCCTACTACACCGGTGTAAGCTACCAGGTGTTGAAAAGGGGTGTTGTGTGACGACGGCTGATGGAATCAACAGCGTTCAGAATCAACCATCTTCGAAGCCGAAATACTTTCGCAAACCTTTCACATGTATACGAATACCCTCGAAACTCCTCTTGCGACGAGGGATTTGACAGACGGCAGACCAAGACTTTTACTTTATTTTCAAAGCCACCACAACCCTTGTCGACAGGAGCTCAAGACTGGAGCTCTTTGTGTGGCTTGAGAGTGAAAGAAGAACTAACTCCTCGGCGGAAGAACCACCAAGACTCCCTCACTCTCCATTGGTATTCTTATGCTCTGTCGAGATCAAGAGGAAGGTCTCAAAAAGGGGGACGGGGTTCCAACGTGTTGCAATGGACAGGGAGTCAGCAGCTCATCTCCATCGACCATCTATGTTCGAGGAACGAGATCGGAGTCGGGTAACTCTAGCGTAGCAAAGAGCAGGACGGGAGCTGATAGAAACAGGCGTCATGTAGCATAAGCAATCGTGAATAGAGCTTGCCAGCCAGCTATGCCCCCCCCCCCCTCGGCCATTAAACCAATAGACCCTTTGATCAATTTTGTTAACAGACCTTAATTCGCATCTGTCGACTTAACTATATATTACCTGTTAATTTATTGAGTCTGTTCCTAGGAACCTTATATATTATAATCTTATTATATTACTATATAGGATATTTATAGCTTAATGCCTTATATAGTAGTTAATTTTTATTACCCTTTAAAGTAATATTTTCCTCTTTAAAATCCTTACCTTTAATTTATTTATATTTATAAATAGCTTATCTAATAATAAAAACCTTATTTTTTTTATATAGCTATAAAAATATATTTTAAGTTAGTAATTGTTATAATAAGCAAGGGGCTTGCCTCACGGAAGGGTCGGTCACGTGACCTCTCACGTGACCCACCTGGCTTATATAAGCCTAAAAGGGCTCTCTTCCTAGCTTAGAAAATTTATCTTATTTTATAACCTTCTTTCCGCTATAGTAATTTTAAGTAATTATAATATTTAGTATTTTCTAAGGGAATAAACTAGATATATTAGGTTTAATATTAATAAAGGGTCTTAGTATAACTATATAAAGGGGGGGTTATATTTTAGTAATAAGTTAAAAAGGTCTTAAAGT